>PVLA01014726.1:0-28937 GCA_004027455.1 Hydrochoerus hydrochaeris
GAGTAAGGGGAGAGAAGGAAAGGAGACCACCAATGAATGATGATACCACTGCCAGCCTCTTGTATTTGGGACTTTTCCTTCATCAAAACAACTAAGTTTCATTCTGGGGTTTAGCTCAGCTGGCTAAGGGCCCTCCCTGGTGAGTGTGAGGTTGTGAGTTCAATCCCTGATAAAGAAAGAAAAAAAAAAGACTCAAAATAACTGTTTCACATAGGCAGTATACAGCATTCTGGCTTGTATACTACATAACAAGAGTGTCACTGTCAAACATTTATCAGTAAAGTTTTATTTCTAATTTCTAGATAGTATAAATTAGAATTCTAACACATTTCTTGCACACCAATGGCTTTTCTTCCTATCCTTCTGGTATTCCAGGACTATGTCCTGGTGGTCAATCCATAAGCCTGGCAGAAGCAGGAATTTTTTTGAATTCATCTTTGTAACTGCCATGTAATATAAGAGGAATGCAATAAAAGTTTCTTGACCTTATGAATGAGAGCTTTCTGGATAACTTTAAAGTTTTCAGTGGATATATGTTATCTACTCAACTTAAGTAATTTGTGACCTTGTGCTGACATTTGCTTAAGATTCTACTGTTAGAAGAAAACGAATTGTTAAAAATAAGCAGAGAAGTCATTCAGACCAGAAAAGAAAAATCCCTGGATCTGTAGCACAGAAGTACAGTGAACAAATGAATGTAAGTACAGTATTAATAAAAATCTCTGTTCAGTATTGAAAAATTGCTTGGAAAAACAGTGCACCTAAAATTCTGTGCTCTTGCTATAAACTGTGCCAGGGTACAAATAATATTTAATAGCCAGAGTCACCTGTAATGCACTGCTGGGATCTCATGGTGGAAGTTTGTTCTGTTATACTTATTTGCTGTATCCTAATTCATCTATATGGTCAGTTACCAGTGAAGGTTTTAAAACAACTTTAGGAAATCACTGCTTTTTATTTTATTTTTGTCATTTATAATCAACTCTGGGAAAAATGAGGCCCCTCACAACAAAATTCAACAAATTATTTAAGTAAGAGGAGGAGAGAGAAGGAAGGAAGGAGGGAGAGGGAGAGGGAGACAGGGAGAGAGGGGAGTGAGGAATGGAGGGAGGAAAGCAAACTAGAGCTGTGGGAGAGGAGGAGAGAGAAGGAAGGAAGGAGGGAGAGGGAGACAGGGAGAGAGGGGAGTGAGGAATGGAGGGAGGAAAGCAAACTAGAGCTGTGGGTACAGGAAGCAAATATCCTAATCATAAAACGAATATAATTCTGTATAACTGAATATCCTGTTTGGAACTGAGCTTCCTACAGGACTGGGTAAAAAGAAAAATTGAAGAAATTACATAGTTCTCAAGGACTATCAGCAATGATGTTTGTGATACAATATTTTAAAAGATGGAGGACCTTTTGTAAGGGACCTTTGAAATGCATACTAATTATGTCTTTAATAACAGTTCAGAAATAAATGAATAACAGCTCATAAGACAGATCGTCAATAAACATCAAAAGCATAACAGTTTTTATTATGAAGGAAATGCTGTGTTAAGTAAATGTGATCTAAATATGACATTTTCAAATGGTCCCGCTTTAAGGATTTACTTTAGAATGTCAGAAATACTAAAAGAATAAGTAATAGCATTGTACTTGCAGTTAAATATTATTTCTTCTGATTTTTTTAAATAGAACTGGAATAAGGTGGCTTATGAAGAATTTACAGTTTGCAGTATAGGTTGAGATTCCTATCATTTGTATATTTTAGGAAGTATTTATTTTATTTGAATAAAATTTATATGGATAACAACCAATCACATAATCTTACCAGCCAAAAAAAATTAGTTATATGTTCATAGGAATAAGTTAGTCTCATTATCAACATGTCCTTATTGCTTAATGACAGAAACTATACTTATTTATAAACATGGTTCTTAATTACAGTCATAACTTCCTGATTACAATAATACCTCATAAACCCTTTTTTAAAACTTTTGTATCCCACCAAAATCCATAAAGACATATTTTACCTTTATTTTTCTACATTTAGTTAAGATACGTCAAATTTCAAGTTAATATGTAGTTACTATAACAAAAAATAGCTAAATTTTAAATGTCTGTTGTTCATTACCATTTTCAGGTTCCTTTGCATTCTGTCTTACTGTTTCTCAGGTCTATTTTTGACCTCCAAAAAGCCTCCCTTCTGCTTTCATGTACACATCTTCCATTTACTCATCTCCTCAAGTCTTGTTAGCATTAGAATAAATCAGTGTTCCTGAATCAAAACTAATTTGAAATTTACATTTTTTTATCCTTATTGTTTTGCTTGGTGTTGTTTTTATTCCAGAGTCTAATTAAAAGTTTGGTTACTACAGCAGTGATCTTTGTTACCTTGTATTAGGCAATGCATTTTATTACACTATATTTTGCCACCCCACTGCTATATGGAAAGAATCTAAAACAGATAAATAAAATACAGAAAAAGCACAATTGCCCTTTTATGTTAGGGTTCCAGGCAAGAACTATATAATGAGAGCTATTGCAAAAATGTAATCACTTACTATTCAGGTCAAATTGAACAAAAGCCAAGTATAGTACATAGTCATAGCCATGCAATTTTATCTGAGAGCAAAGTATCATTTTTTAAAGTAAAAGAAAATGGGAATAAAGAAAAAGTAGACCATATTCACAGGGGAGACTGGTATCTTTCAGATAGCATTGAGTACATGAGCATATTGCCAATGTTCAAAATTTCCCTTTTTCCAAGGACATTTTATGGAGATGGGAAGGTGATTTGGAGATGGAGATAGATAGAAGGGAGTGTAAAAGGGAAAGTACAAGGGATCAAAATGTGATACCTGTATTTACCAATACACCACAATGAATATATTTTATGTATTACAAACATATACTAGTAAAAAGTTTAATTTCCTTTTTCCAGATTCTGTGCAGCATTGGGGCAGCTATTTCTGTTTTAAGTTTTCTCATCTAAGATACTTATCTACACTTGGTGTTAGTCATAGTTAGAGGCTGTGCCTTGCAAAAATAAACCTAACCAGTTTTGGTGGATCTGCAGACAGGAGAATCACAAGTTCAAACCCGAGCAACTTAGTAATTTAGCAAGGCCTGGTCTCAAAATGATAATATAACAACAATGAGCTGGGGTGTAACCTAGTATGAAGGCTCTGGGTTCATTCCCAAGATAAATCAACTAAGTTATAAACCTTAAGGTAAATTTTTACCTTTCCTTTAAAATAGTACATTGATACTCATTTACTTTTACTCTTTCAAGTATCCAGTCCTACAACCTGAAATTTTTCAGTGAACATAAAATATATTTTTAAATGGTCATATACCTTAGAAAGACCTTAATTCAGTAACTTTTGATATCTGTTACAAAAACAAAATGCTACTTAAATAAAAGACAGCGTAGGCCCGGGAATGTAGCTCAGCAGCCCAGTGCTGGCCTGGCAAGCCGAGGTTGTGAACTCGATTTCCAGTACCAAAAAAAAAAAAAAAAAAGGTAGCTTAAAAATATATACAACAATTCCAAATTTCTCTAAAGTTCATATATATATATATATATATATATATATATATATATCATGACTTTTAAATATAGTTATGTTCTGATTTCATATTCTATTTTTATAGAATTTTGGACAAACTGTCCAGCTAAGTTCATCTGAGCCAACACAAACTACAAGAAGTACTTCTAATACTGAAGAAGGTATGTTTTGGTGTAAATGTTTTCCTTGGAGCTTTGTTTCCAGTGATTATTTTTTTCTTGTATGTATTTTTTCAGGTGCTCACAAATTGTGTGACTGCTAAACCATTATTTAGGGCCTGAACTATCCTTACTACTGCACAGTTTGTTGCCAGTTTTCCTGTATTCTAATAGCAGTATGTTGAACAACTTGAATGAAACTCTACATAGTAAAGAATACTAGATCAAAATAAATAAGCATGTGGATGCTTATGTGGATGTGGATATTCATGCTAAGCTTTTTTCCTAAAAATGGTATTCAAAACCCTTTCAATCTGGGCCAGGGATTTAGCTCAGTGGCTCAGTGCCTGCCTGACAAGTGTAAGGTCCTGAGTTCAATTGCCAGTACCCACCCCCCCAACAAAAAAGCACAATTCTTTCAGTCATCTATGTCAGTTTAAGGTAATTTGCCTAAATGAAGTCACAGAAATTTTTATATTAATTTTTTAAATTTTTATTAATAATATGTGTGATTGTTTTTGTGTGTATTTTTGATGAATTGTCCCTTCATATTCTTTTTTCCCTAAATATTAGTTTTGACATTTTCTTACTGATTTCTGAAAATTCTTGAACTATCAATGATTATAATCCTTACATTGATTATAGGAGTTTTTATTACTTTATTATTGTTTATTTCACTTACATTATATTTTTACATATATGTTTTTATTTTTATTTGTTCATTCCATAAGTGATTATTGGGAATTAATTTCCTGATTATAAGTAGATATTGGTTATCCAGTCATGAACACAATATATGAAAGTCTGCCCTTTGGAACTTAAAAGTCTGTCAGGCAAGACTGCCCTGGCGTGCCCTAACATAAACATGTTTCAGTCTTGGTGATTTCTCCAGTAGTTTTACATTCAAAGAATCTTCCCAATCCAGAAATGGAGAAATCTTTTTCCTCTAGGTTGCTTTAATAGTTTAATTTTTAAATTTAACTCTTTATTTGAAATTTGTTTAAATGAAAGATGGGAAATGAAGCTCAAAATCCCTTTATAAGCAATGAACAATTTATTGAATCATTCCTCCTTTCTCTCAAGTCTTTGATGCTCCTTTGAGCGTATGTTCTTAATCCACTTGATCTGTTTCTAGGCTGTTAGCTCTGTTCAGCTGATCATATGATTTTTTTAACCTTTAAGTTGTTTTCTCCTACTCTTTTATTTATAGTTCATTTTAACTGCTATTATAAAGATAATCTCCTTCATATTATCTTTGTGCCACCAATGAATAGCAAAACTTAATACAAAAAATTATATAAACATAATGTAACTCTTTAAGAATTTTTACTACTTCACTGCCATCATTTTAGATGTTTTTTTAATTAAGGGTAGGAAATGCTAGATGTAGAAATCCTAATAAATAGAATACAAATTTCCATTTGTGAAATGAATACATACAGACTGCTAAGTATGTATAAGGGCTAATCCCAAAGAAAAAGAGAACCAAGAGTGATTAAAATTTTATAGTTTCAGAGAGTACTTCTGAGTATTTGATGGCTGAAAATCTAGTGAAAGCTTCAGTGCCTGAGGATGAAATTCTAACTCTCCTGAATAACAAGCAGCTACAGAAATCAAATCTGGCTTTAAATAAGATCCAGCAACTCAACATCTGTGCACTATCAGCTGAAGAACAGAGAATCCTCCAGTCCCTTGATCATCTCAATGAAAGGCTACAGTGTAAGTGTGGAAGAACATCTTCAATGATAAGTGTGGTATTTTGTACTTATTCTTTAAAATTGAAAATAAAGTGCAGAATTGTATGTATTATCACCTATTTACTAGAATATATAACAACTGAGAAATACATCAGTATTTAATATTTTTTCAAGTATATAACATCATATGATGATGTCTGTGATACCAATTTCTATGGCAGGCCTTACCATCTTTTATGAATATATGAATATATTAATTCTAGTTTAGTAACAGATAAGCTAGGTATTTATAGTGACTATCCTTGAAAGCAATTATAATCTAAGAATTGAAAACCAAAATAGAGTAATGAGCTGCTAAGAGTACAAGGAGTTCTTAAGACTAAGAAATAAGTATAAATAAAAACTCAAGAAGATAATGAGACTGTTGTAGCTAGCTTTTATCCTAATAAATTTAACACACAAAATTTTTAAAAAGGGGAACTAGGAGAGAAAACTCAGGACCTAACTCTAAATAAGTAGTCTCATAGAAGATCCTTCAGCCATAAAGCTGGGCCATCCAAAGATTTATGCATAACACATACATTCAAGGTAAACAAGGGACAAAAAAAAAAACTGTATCTCTTGAATTTAAGTGTTGAACACATTAGGGAAATGGACAATGCTGATAATTTGAAACCACAGTCTACTATAAATATTACACTGATTTCAGACCATAATCATACTACCTGAATGGTAGTTAGAGCCTAAAGCAAGTAATTTAACTCAAAACGATTTAAAATTCATAATGACCCAAAATACCTGAAAATGGTAAATTTATATTATTTCTGGAGAAACCTATCTTATTACAGTCTTCAAAGAATTGTAACAAATAAAATCTGAAGAAAGCAACCCACAATTAAAAATAAAAATAAGAAAATAATAATTCAGGGCCAGGGATTTAGCTCAGTGGCATAAACACCTGCCTGGCAAGTGCAAGGTCATGAGTTTGATCCCAGGTACAAAAAAAGAAAAAAAAAAGAGAGAGAAAGAAAATAATTCATAAAGAAAAGTTTTCCATTTCAAAAGTCATCAGTGTGGTTGCTATGGGTTTTCACTGTAAACAAACACTCAGATTACCTTTGTGATGTTAACAACACTAAAGTACATTTCCAGAGAACCTGGTGTTGTATCGATTACACTGTATCCTCCCTTCCCAAATTGAGGTAGTCAGATTTTGGGTCACAGTCAAAGGACTATAGTTATCCATGCGCAAAGTACATCACTGAAAAGTGACTGAATAAAAAGATCTCTCTACCAACAACAGAGTTTTTACAAGCATACACAAATCTCAGCACCAAACAAAGTAAGACAAATTTAAAAAAATAGAAACATGAAAAGGCAAAACAACAAAATGCCTCCAAAAACCCCCAAAACTAATCCGGAGGGCATCAAAGGGGAAAACAGTATAAGCTACACACCCAAATTATGTGAAAATATAACAGAGGAAGTTAGAAAACAGATCAAAGAGGTACTCAGTGGAATCATAGAAGACATAACTAAACATTATGGAAATCATAATCAAAATGATACAGAAGCTTTCAGAAGACACTAACAAAAAGCTAACTGAGCTAAACAAAATGATATGAAATATGAATGACCATTTTAGCAAAGAATTAGAGTCCATGAAAAAGTTTCAGTCAGAAATCCAATTTGTTTTGGGACAAGAATCATGGAAAGAATTAAGTTTATGAACCAAGGTACCATTATATGGCAAAATGGCTGTATTTCCAAAACTAGTACACAAATTTAATGTAATCCCAATCAGAAGACCAATATGTTCCTCGCAGAACTAGAAAAAAAATCCTAAAATTCATATGTAACATCTAAAGCAATTCTATACAACAAAGGCAACGTATCACAATCCCAAATTTTAAGTTGTACTACAAAGTGACAGTGATTAAAAACAGCATGGCATTAGCAAAAAATTTTTAAATTTTTAAAAATAAAACAAGCTTGTGGATCAGTAGAATAGATTAGACGATCCAGAAACAACTCCAGGCACACTCAGCTACCTTCTCATTGACAAAGGGGCCAGATATTCTCATTGGAGGAAAAATAACCTCTGTAACAAGTGGTATGGGAAATGTGACTATTCACATGCTAAAGATTGAAACTAGACTCACACCAGTACTGCACACTAAACTAAAACCAAAATGGATCAAAGATTAAAGCAAGCAATCTACTGGAAGACAAAGATGGGTTAAACTCTTAAAGACATAAGCACAGCCAAAGACTCCAAAATTAATTTTATTGGCCCAATCTTGATGTATATAATGATCACATTCATCCAAGGGAATTTGTACTTGTACACAATATATCTTTATTCTTCTTTTTTCCCCATTCCCCTTCCCTGCCTTCAGCTCTTCTTCTCCTCCTTATTTATAAAGGCCTTGTTTCCATTTTTTCTTGTATTCTTTTTTCTCTTTTTAATCTTCTTCCTTTGCTTCTCCCTCTTTTCGTGCTTTCTTTTCCCATTTGAATATTTTATTTCACTTCTATGTATTTGTTATATGTTTTGGGCTTCATTTATCCTTTTGGTTGTATAAATTCGTACAGCCAGTATGAATATCAGTATAGGGATTGCTCAAAAAACTAAAAGTAGAAATTCCATTTGACTGAGCTAGTCTTCTTTGTGGTATATTCACAAGAGTAAAAAGCATCATACCGCAGTGATATATGCACTCCCATGTTCATAGCTGCATGATTTATAATGCTAAATCTTGGGGAAAAACTCAAATACCCATCAATGGATGAATGGATAAAGAAGGTATTTTTTTCATAAAGTGGAGTACTACTCTGTGATAAAGAAGATAAAGTTGAAGTATTTCTACGTAAATAGATGAACCTTAAGACCATACTTTTAAGTGAAATAAGTTGGAGGCAAAGACTTTCTGAACAGAATCTCGCTTGTATAAAAGAATAATACCAAGAATCAACAGATGAGGTCACATCAAACTAAAAAGATTCTGCACAGCAAAACAAACAACAGGATGATAAGAAAACCTATAGAGTGGGAAAAATTTTTGCCAGCTACTTGTCAGACAAAATACAAATATATAGAATAACTGAACTCAAAATTTATTCCCCCCAAATTAAAAAACTCAGTCAAAAAATGGGCATCTGAAATGAATAGACGTTTCTCAGATAAAGGAATATAAATGGTCAATAAGTATACACAAAAAATGTTCAACATCACTGACCATTTGAGAAATGCAAATTAAAACAACACTGAGATTCCATCTTACTCCAGAAAGAATGGCCAATGTCAAGCAATCAAACAATAACAAGTACTGCAGAGACTGCAATAGAAAAAAGAACCCTTCCTCATTATTGGAGAGTGTGTAAACTAGTACAGTGACTGGAAATTCCTCAAAAACTAAAAATATTGTTTCCATCTGACCCAGCTATTCCCCTTCTGGGTAGCTTTCTGAAAGAGTTACAGACATCATATTACAATGATACCTGCATACCCATGTTTATAGTAACACAATTTACAATAGCTAAGTTTTACAACCAGCCTATATGTTTATTAACAGATGAATGGATAAAGAAAATATGGTATTTGTATATTCTTCCATAAAGAAAGCTAAATGTAATTTATAGAAAAATAGATACATCTTGAGACTATAATGTTAAGTGAAGTAAATTAGACACACAAGCTTCATTAGTGTATGGTTTCTCTTACATAAGAAACCCAATATATAAATCAAGTTCAAAATGCAAATGGGGATATAGCTCAATGGCACAGTGCCTGCCTGACAAATGCAAGGTCCTGAGTTTGAGTCCCAGAAAAAAAAAAAGTACAACTTCTCCAAAAAAAAAAAAAAAAGATGGCTGAGGATTTAGCTCAGCAGGTCAAGCACTTGCTTGGGAAGCACAAGGTCATGAGTTCAATTCTTGGTACCAAAAAAAAAAAAGATGGAAAATAAGATACAATGAAGTGAATCTTTGGCATATATAAAAGGAACCAAGAGGTAGAAGGAGAGGAAGGGAGGGAAAGGTGGTGAGATTTTAATGAAAGGGTGGGATTGCAAAGTACTATGTATATTCACCAAATCCCTGCAAGGAATATAGTCATCATGTACTAAAACATGTATATAAAAAAGTACACATATATATACATAAACGTGCATAGATATAGATATAGATATAGATATAGATATAGATATAGATATAGATATAGATATAGATGAAGGAAAGGGTCCAAGAGATTCAGGGAAAGAGAAGCAAAGGAGGAGCAAGAGCTAAAAAAAAAAAAAAAAAAAAAAACTTGAATGTAATCATTATGTACTACAAACGTAACAATAAAAACAGATATAAAAAGAACTGAAAAATCAAGAAGGAGTAGCTAAGCACACATCTGTCAAAGCAGACTTCAAGACAAGATTAGTCATATGAGACAAAGAAACCCATATATCTCAGTAAAGAGAACAATCCACCAAAAAAGATACATAGTTTTAAGTATATATACACCAAACACCAGTGCATCCAATTTCATGAAACAACTCTCACTATAAAGGGACTCTCAATATAAGTCCTAATACAATAATAGTGAGTGACTTCAGTACTGCACTCTTCCCTGTAGATAAGGTCATTGGACAAAAATATCAACAGAAAACATCGAATGGGCTTAACAGATGTTTACAGGACATTCCATCTAACAACTAGAGAATATACATTCTTAGCAGCTCATGCAATGTTCTCCAAAATACACCATAGCTTAGACCATAAAGTATTGCCTTTTGTTTTAAAAAAATTGATGTAATTTCTTTCATCTTATCAAATTATGATGGAGTAAAACTGGAAATAAACAGCAAGAAAAATCACAGAAACTATACAAACACATGAGGATTGAACAATTCACTTGTGAACAATGAGTACATCATTGAAATCAGAGAAGAATTTTTTAAAAAATTAAAAGGCAATAAAATATATCAGAATCTCTGGCAGTTTCCAAAGTCAGTTTCTAACTTGAAAGTTTATAGCTATCAGTGTCTACATCAAAAAAATCAAAGCAATCTCAAATAAACAATCAAGAGGAAATCAAAAATCTTAAGTAGATCAATAGCAGGCAATTGGATTGAAATAATAATAAAAGTTTCTCAACAAAGCAAAGCCAATGACTAGAGGGGTTCACTGCTGAATTTTACTAAACCTTTAAAGAACTAACACCCAAGTTTGACAAACTATTTCTCAAAGCAGAAAGGAAAAAATGCTTCCAAATTCATTCCATGCAGCCAACATCACCTTGATATCAAAAGACAAGGGCACAAACAAGAAAACTATGGACCAATATCCTTAATAAACACAGGTGCAAAAACCCTTAATAAAATACTTTCAAACCAAATTCAAGAATATATTGAAGCTTCCCATGAGCCACAGGCAGCCATGTGAGGCCCAGGAGGAGAAACAAGAAGCCAATTCACCCTTCAGGTGAGCCAGCTGGCACACAGGCTGAGAGACAAGAACACACCCTGTCCTTCCCCCTCCATAAGCAACTGATTGATTTGAAAGAACACAGGTTGAGTTGATAGCAATTAAGTACAAAAACAACTTAATGCTTCAATTAGGTACAAAAACAACTTAATGCTTATATTGTTTGATTGATTTTGTAGGCCTAAAGCCAGTAGTCTGAGCTCCTAGTTAGAGGATAACAATATGCAGTAGCAACTATGGAAGATTTCCTTTTGTCTTGTTTTTGAAATCCAGTACTGTTCTGCCTTGTTGTGTTCTGTTTTATTGTTTTGTTTTATTCGGTATTCTGTTTTGATTAGTTTTTTTCTGTTTTTTTTTTGTTTGATTTTATTATGTCCGATAGTATGGGCAACAATTTTGAAGACAACAAGAGGCATTATGATTTCCTGTTTTGAAGTCCTGTTTCATTTTCACTGCTTTGCTTTGATTGGCTTTATTCTGTTTTATTTTGTTTAGTTTTATTCTCCTTAAAATAACATTTTTTAAAAAGAATACATTTACATAGACAGTGATCAAATTGGCTTAATTCCAGTGATACAAAGATGGCTCAACATACATAAACATAATACACCATGTAAACAGAATAAGGGTAAATAACACACAATTATTGTAATTGACACAAAAATTTTGAAAAAATACAATATCCTTTCATGATTAACAGCCCTGAAGAAATAGATATTGAAAGATTATTTCTCAAAATAGTAAAGTCCATATAAAACAAGCCCACCAGCCAACATCATTCTCAATGTGGAAAATGGAAAGCATTTCCTCTAAAATCAGGAACAGGCAAAGTCATCCATTCTCATTCCTATTTAATATAGTTCCTGAAATTTTAGCCACAGCAGTTAGGCAAGGGAAAGGAAGAAATAAAAGGAAGAAATCAAATTATCCTTGTTTGCAGGTCCTATACTGTATGACCCTAAAGATTACACCAAAAGACCTTTATAACTAACAAATTCAGCAAAGTAGGATATAAAACCAACACAAAAAGTCAATACCTTTACTTTACATCAGTAATGGACTAGCTGAGAAATAAATCAAGGAAATAATTTTATTGACAATTGCTTCCCAAAAAATAAAATACCTAGGGAACAATTCAACCAAGGAAGTGAAAGACCTCTACCATAACAATTCTAGAACACTGAAAAAAGAAATTGAAGAAGACCTTACAAGATGGAAAAATCTCCCATATTCATGGATCAGCAGAATTGTTATTGTTGTTAAGATGGCCATACTACCAAAAGCAATCTGCAAACTCTCATCCAAATACCAATTACAGTCTTTACTGAGCTAGAAGAAAATTCTAAAATTTTCAGAAACATAGAAGACTGAGAATAGACTGAGCAATACTATATCAACAGGAAAAATGCTGGAGACATCACAATACCCAATTTCAAATTATACTACAAAGCCAGTCACGCCCAGCGAACTCCAAGCAGCTAGCAGAAGCCTGAATTCAGTCCCACGAGCTGAGAGTGCGTGGGTTGAATCCCCCACAGGGAAGCCTGGGAATGTCACTCCCAGGCAGTAAGACCACACCCTGCATCTGAAATCACCAAAGGATGCGCGGGAGGTCCCTGCAGGCCTAACTGTGCAGTTGGCAGGGGCCTGAATTCAGTCCCAAGCCCTGGGTGCCTGCGGGTTGAATCCCAGCACACAGAAAAGCCTTGGAATGTGGCTCCCAGATGGTAAGACCATGCCCACATCTCAAATCACGGGAGGACAAAGGGGAGTCCCCATGGGCTTAACTGGCCCATGCCTGGCAAACTCCAAGCAGCTAGCAGTTGCCTGCAGTCTGCCCCGGGAGCCAAAAGTGGGCCAGGTGATTCCCAGCACACAGGGGAAGCTTTGAACATCACTCAAAACCTGAAAATATAGGTAAATGACAAAAGAGAAAAATGCAATTTCAAACTTCCAGTCCACCCCAAGAAAGCCTAGGAGACATGGACACAGAAGAAAATATAAAAAATCCACCTGAAATTCCTGAAATGAAAATAACTGAAGTAAAGAAACAACTCTGGGAAGCTATAAAAGAACTCAAATCAGAAATAATCTCCAAGGTAAAAGAAGAAATGATAAATGTAATGAAAGAAATGCTGAACACATCTAAAGAAGACATAGTTAAAAAATTAGAGGAACAATGCAAAAATGGAAACTGAAGAATATAAGAAACAAACAGAATGCATGAAGTAGATTCAAAGAGATATACAAGAAATCAAAAATTCCATCAAAAGTTGGCAAAACCACCTCAGTGAAAGTGAAGATAAAATTTCGGACATCTCACTCCAGAAAGAATAGCTGCCATAAAAAATCAGCTGATAACAAATGTTGGCGAGGCTGCAGGGAAAAAGGAACACTGCTCCATTGTTGGTGGCAGTGTAGAATGGTGTAGCCACTATGGAAATCAGTATGGAGAATTCTCAGAAAACTAGGATTGGAAGTTCCATTCAACCCAGCTATTCCCCTCCTGGGTATTTTCCCAAAAAAACTGAAAAGGTCATATTACAGTGATATATGTGCACCAATTTTCACAGCAGAACAATTTGTAATAGTTAGACTTGGAAACAACCAAAATGCCCATCAACCACAGAGTGGATGAAAAAAATGTGGTATTTTTATACAGTGGAATATGACTCAGCTATAAAAAGGATGACCTTGAGGCCTTCATAGGCAAATGGAGACAACTTGAGGCTATCCTCATTAGTGAAATAAATAATAATCATATTTATAAATATCAAATATCTCTAGTGTAAAAAGTAATAAGAAATGTAGGAATAGTAAAACCAAAAATGTGTAATTGCTATTATAAAAAAGAGAGGAAAAGAAAGTGCTCTAAAGGATATAACTGCATGTATGTTTAAGTCTGTAGGACTGATAACCACATTACTAAATTTTTGTTGGATAGTTGAACAGAACTGTTTCTACTCTCACTGTTTGAATGTCCACTTTCTATGCTTTACATCTGTAACTTAAACAACTACTTCTAATAGGACAATATGTAATTATCAACCAGTGATTTCTTACTGTTTTTTTTTAATTTTGTATTATTTCTACCCTTCTTCTGTTTTGTTGTTTAATTTAAATTAAAAAAAAAGAATTTCAGACCTTGAAGACAAGATTGCAGCTAGTGAACAGGAAAGGAAAGATCTTTTAAAAATAATAAGGAACCAGGAAATAAAAGTTCAACAACTGCAATACAATGCAAAGAAAAACAACATAAGATTGATAGGTATAAACTAAAAGGAAGGTGACAACACAAATGATATTGAGAAGCTATTTAAAGAAGTAATAGCTGAAAATTTCCCAAACACAAGAATGGAAACTGACATTCAGATTAGTGAAGCATATAGAACTCCAAACAGCCATAACCAAAATAAAACTACACCCAGACATATAATAATCACCATTCCAGAAATCCAGCATAAGAACAGAATATTAAAAGCTGTTAGAGACAAAAGACAGATCACTATCTATAAAGGAAAACCTATCACAGTTACAGCAAACTTGTCAACACAAACAATCAAGTCAAGAAGACCATGGGGTGAAATATTTCAGATCCTAAAGGAAAACAACTTTCAACCCAGACTATGTACCCTGCAAAACTGTCCTTCAAAATGGATGGAGAAATAAAATATTTCCATGACAAAGAACAGCTGAAGAACTTCATGATCACCAAACCAACCCTGCAAAGAATACTGAAAGACATTCTATACAGATGTAAGAAAAAAACACTAAGCAAGGCGAACAGTTAAACAGAGAGGAAAGGTAAAGAATCAACAGCAGAAAGAACATATCAAAAATAAACCAATACATTTCAGTTATAACCATTAATGTAAATGGCTTCAATTCACCAATTAAAAGAAATTGGCAGAGTGGATCAAGAAACAACATCCAACCATATGGTGTATACAGTAAACCCATCTAACCCAAAAGGAAATTCATAGACTGAAAGTCAAAGGATGGAAAACAATACTCCATGCAACAGGCTCCCAAAAAAAACAGGGGTAGCTATTCTGTTTGCAGACAATGTGAACTTCAAACCAAGAATGATCCAAAGAGATAATAGAGAAGGCCACTGCATACTAGTTAGGGGAAAACTTCAAGAGGAAGAGATAACAATCTTAAATATCTACGCACCAAATTTGGGAGCAACCAGCTGTACAAAACAAATATTAACAGAAATGAAAAATCAAATAAGCAATAACACATTTATAACAGGAGACCTTAACATGCCATTAACACAAAGGGACAGATCAATTAGTCAGAAAATCATCAAAGAAATACCAGAACTGAATCACACCTGTGAACAAATGGACTTAGTAGACATATACAGAGTGTTCCACCCAACAACATCAGAATATACATTCTTCTCAGCAGCACATGGAACGTTTTCTATAATAGACCATATACTAGCCCACAGACATATTTAAGTAAATGCAAAACAATTGAAATTATCCCATGCATGTTATTGGATCATAATGCCATGAAACTAGAAACTAATGATGAAAGAAACTGCAAAAACTCCACAAACACATGGAAATTGAATAATACACTCTTGAGAAATCAATGGGTCACAGAGGAAATTAAAGAAGAAATTAAACAATATTTATAGGTAAATGAAATACAAATACATCTTAACAGAACCTGTGCAATGCAATGAAAGCAGTCCTCAGAGGAAAATTTATTGCAGTGAACTCTCACATCAGGAAAACAGAATGAACACAAATAAACAATCTGATGCTACACCTCCAACATCTAGAAAAAGAACAGCAAGTCAAGCCCAAAACCAAAAGAGGGGGGGAAATTATAAAGGTCAGAGCAGAAATCAATGCAATAGGGACTAAGAAAACAATACAAAGAATCAATGAATCAAAGAGTTAGTTCTTTGAAAGAATAAATAAAATTGACAGGCCTCTAGCCAACTTTATTTTAAAAAGGAAAGAAAAAACTCAAATTCATGCAATAAGGAATGAAAAGGGTGAAATCACAACAGACCCTATGGAAATACAGAAGATCATCAACACCTATTTTGAAAACCTCCACTCTCATAGACTTGATAACAGAGAAGAAATGCACAGATTCCTAGAAACATATGAATTACCAAAGCCAGGTCAAGAAGATGTAAAACTTCTGAATAACCCAATTTCAATTAACAAAATTGAAAATGTAATTAAATCCCTACCAACAAGGAAAAGCCCAGGTCCAGGAGGATTTACTGCGGAATTCTACAAGAAATTCAAAGAAGATTTAATGCCGACACTCCTCAAACTCTTCAGTGAAATTAAAGGGAAACAATTCTCCTTATCTCATTCCTGGAAGCAAACACTATACTTAATACTAAACCTGAGAAAGACCCAACCAAAAAAGAGAATTACAGGCCAATCTCCCTAATGAACATACATGCAAAAATTCTCAATAAAATTTTGGCAAACAGAATGCAGCAAATGATCAAGAAGATTATACACCATGACCAAGTGGGATTCATCCCAGGAATGCAGTGATGGTTCAACATATGCAAATCAATAAATGTAATCCACCATATCAACAGAGCCAAAAATAAGAACCAAATGATCATTTCTATAGATGCAGAAAAAGCTTTTGATAAGGTCCAATACTCATTCATGGTAAGAACCCTACAGAAAATTGGAATAGATGGTCTTTACCTCAATATGATAAAAGCCATGTATGACAAACCAACAGCCAGCATCATATTAAACAGGTAAAAACTGAAAGCCTTTACCCTAAAAATCAGGAACAAGACAAGGATGTCCATTATCACCACTCCTATTCAATATAGTGCTGGAAATACTAGCCAGAACAATTAGACAAGAGAAAAAAATAAAAGGAGTAAGGATAGGAAAAGAAGAAGTTAAATTATCATTATTTGCAGATGACATGATACTCTACGTAGAAGACCCTCAAAACTCCATTGAAAGACTCCTAGGTATAATAAATTCAGTAATGTAGCTGGATACAAAGTCAACACTCAAAAATCAATAGCATTCCTATACACTAACACAAAACCACTGAGAGAGAAATAAGAGGAACCACATCCTTCACAATAGCATCCAAAAAAATGAAATGCTTAGGAATCAATCTAACAAAAGAAGTAAAAGATCTATTCAGGGCAGACTATAATACCCTGAAAAAAGAAATCAAAGAGGACCTCAGAAAATGGAAAGACATCCCTTGTTCATGGATAGGAAGAACAAACATTTTGAAAATGGCCATTCTACCAAAATTGTTATACAGATTTAATGCAATCCCAATCAAAATGCCACTAGCATACCTCACAGATCTAGAGAAATCAGTCCTAAAATTCATTTGGAACTAGAAGAGACCTAAAATAGCAAAGGCAATTCTAAGTAACAAAGGCAAGGAAGGAGGCATCACAATCCTTGACTTGAAGTTATACTGCAAAGCTACTGCAATAAAATCAGCATAGTACTGGAATAAAAACAGACCTGAAGATCAATGGAATGGATTAGAAGATACAACTACAACTACAAACACACTCAGCCACTTTATATTTGATAGTCTCTCCAATAAATGGTGCTGGAAAAATTGGCTCTCCATATGCTGAAAACTAAAACTAGACCCATGCCTATCGCGACGTACTAAACTAAAGTCTGACTGTATCAAAAATCTAAATATTAAAACAGAAACACTAAATTTGTTGGAAGACAAAGTAGGAAGACATAGAGGTAGGTAGAGAATTCATGAACAAGAATCAAACCACACGTGAAATTGTTCACAGAATCAATAACTGAGATTGTATCCTATTGAAGAGTTTTTGCATGTGTAAAGAAATCTCCAGCATAGTGAAAAGAAAACCCACAAATTGGGAAAAAATCTTAGTGAATGGTCCCTCAGACAAAGGACTTCTGTCCAGAACATGTAAAGAATTTTAAAACATCAGATCCCCAAAATTCAAAGACTTATTCCAAAAATGGACATCTGAAATGAATACACAGTTCTAGATGAAGAAATACAAATGGCAAATAAATACATGAAAAAATGTTCATCATCATTGGCCATTAGAGAAATGCAAATTAAACCACACTGAGGTTCCATCTCACTCCAGAAAGAATGGCCAGGATCAACAAAACTACCAACAACAAATCCTGAAGAGGCTGCAGGGAACAAGGAACTCTTCTGCACTGTTGGTGGGAGTGTAGATTGGTGCAGCCACTGTGGAGGTCAGTCTGGAGATTCCTCAAAAAGCTGGGATTGAAGGTCCCATTTGACCCAGCTATTCCAATTCTGGGCATATTCCCAGAAGAACTGAAAACATCATACCACAGTGATATATGCACACCCATGTTTATAGCAGCACAATTTGTAATAGCCAGATCTTGGAAACAACCTAAGTGCCCATCAACTGAGGAATGTATAAAAAAGATGTGCTATTTTTATACAATGGAGTACTACTCTGCTATAAAGAATGATCATATTGAGATATTTATAAGTAAATGGATGCAGCATGAGACCATACTCAAAGGTGAAATAAATCAAACTCACGTGTAAATACCGTATAGTCTCCCTAGTGTAAGAAATGGTAAGAGTACATAAGATACAAAAACTCAATAATTACAATGACAGGATAAGAATCTGCTTAAAGGGTAAAAATATCTCAGGAAAAATGAGGAAAAAGAAAAAGGAAGGGAAAAGAAAAAATGTGCAAAATTATATAAACACACTTAGGATAGCTAAGATGATTGTGCTACAAACTCTATAAGTTCTTGGAACAAAATAGTTAACATTCATAGGATTGGAACAATTGTGCATATTATTGTATGGTGATCAGTAAGGAACTCTTGAAGATCATTATGTAAAATAACAACCCTAGTTATGCACATACCATCTTGTTTTGAAGACCTATATTGTCAGTGTTTGGGCTCTTTGCTATTGTTATTTGTCTTTTTTGTTTCATGTTTTTGTTGGAATTTGTTTTGTTTTGTTTTGTTTTGTTTTGTTTTTCCCTGTAATACAGAAAGGATAGGTATACATGTAGAGACTCATGTGTGCATAGAACTTCTAAAAAGTTTATGAGAATTGATTATATAATAATGCACGATGAAATGAATAGCTACTTTGAAGAAAAAGAGACACTGAGGTACCCAGTGCTGATTCCATAGCGTCATGAAGTGAAATCCAGCAATACTATTATTCTTTTTTTAGAGTGATTTTAGTCTGTTTTGTTTTCTTTGATTTCAACATGAAGGTATGGACAGCTATTTTGAAGAGAACAAGAGACATTATGGCAGCCATTGTTGACTTCTTTATTGTCTGGTCTTGAAGACTTAAAATGTCCTCAGCATCCTGTTCTGATCAGTTTTATACTATGTTGTTTTGTATGAATTCTCTGTGTGTCAAGATATGGACAACTATTTGGAAGAAAACAAGAGACAATATGATAATGAAGAGCTCCAGTTGTCTTGCTTTGAAATCTGTGTCTCTTACATTGTTATCTTATGATCTGTTTTGGTCTGTTTCGTTATGTTTAATTTTACCCTCTTTAAAAATAAAATAAATAAATAAATAAATAAATAAATAAATAAATAAATACTACAAAGCCATAGCAACAAAACCAGCATTGTACTGATATAAAAATAGACAAATTGAACAATGGAACCAAATAGACAACACTGACTCATGCAACTACAGTCATTTGATTCTGGACAAAGAACCAAAATATATATTGAAGAAAACATAACCTCTGTAAAAGCTGGTACTGAAAAAACTAGGTATCTACTTATAGAATATATATCCCTTAACAGATATAAAAATAATTTTAAAATGGATTCAAGCACCTTAGGTATAAGATTTGAAACTTTGAATCTGTTAAAAGAAACCATAGGGAAGTTATAGGCCCAGGCAAAGACTTCTTGCATAGAATTCCAAAAGCACAGGAACCAATAAAACGAATTAACAAATAGGACTACATCAAATTAAAAGATTCTGCACAGCAAGGGAAACAACCAACAGAATGAAAAGGTAGCCACAGAATGGGAGAAATTATTTTCCAGCTACTCTTTTAGTTGAGCATTATTTAGAATATATAAAGAATTCAAAAAACAGGAAAAAATCAAATAGCCTAATCAATAAATGGGAAAAAATACAGAATAGACACTTCTCAAAAGAAGTACAAATGGTCAATATGTACATTTGAAAATGTTCAACATTTTTAATCATTAAGGGAAATACAAATCAGAACTATGTTGAGATTTGAACGTCATCCCAGTCAGAATGGCTACCATCAAGAGCACAAAAAATAATGAACATTAAAGAGGTGGCGGGGGTGGGAGAAGAGGAAGCCATTTATACTACTGGTAAGAATGTAAATTAGTATGAATACTGTGGAAATCAGTGTCAAAGTTCCTGAAAACACCAAAATTAGTGCTACTATTTTATCCAGCTATCCCCCTACCTGGTATGTATCCAAAGGAATTAAAGTCAGCGTACCATGATGTTTGTCTTTTTGAATCTGGCTTATTTCATTCAACATGACAATATCTAGACCCACTCATTTGCCTGAAAATGACAAAATTTTGTTCTTTTTAAAAAAATGAATAGTAATTCACTGAGTATGTTTACTGTACCACATTTTCTTTATCCAGTTGTCTCTTAATGGGAACCTAGGCTGGTTCCATATCTTGACTATAGTATTTTGTGCTGCAATAAACATGGATATACTGGTACAATCACAAAAGTGATGCGGAAGTATAAGTTTAAGATGTAAAATTGTACAGATAATAATAAGCTCAATACTTCAGAGGAATTTTTATTTCTGTTAGATATTTCTGTATATTTAAATGTTTCACATAAAAGATTCTGCCTGATTTTTCTTTTTTTTCTGATTTTTCTTTTCTTTGATTCTCCCTATTGTACAGACAATTATCAGTACAATTATTGTACAGACAATTATTGTACAGATAATTATCAAAAAGGCAAGCATTAGCTAAATTACTCAAATATCATGCCTCAATAGCCAAACATCTCCTTTCTCTTGAAAGGCTCTAAGGATAAATGATAACTTAGTTTTTAAAAAAAATTAAAACAAGGAACAAAAACAACATTTGAATAAAGTTTATAGTATAATAATCAAAATGCTAGGAATACCTTTTATCAGTATGTTTTTTGTAATGGTAATGCAGTGACTTATGTTTTATGTTAACAAAGACTTTCTAGAATTAATAGAAAAAATCTCTTACTCAATTTTTAATATTTTGAAAAGTCAAAATATTTGATTCTATAATCATTCTTCTCTTTCAGTATATATCGCTGAATTATTTTTGTGTTATAATTTTTCAGATGTACAAGAAACCATTTGCAAAAATCCCTCCATAAAAAATATGTTACAAGTAATACCACTTCTGGTAAGTTTTTGAAGAAGCTCTTTTCTTCTTTTAGGAAACATTATGATTTCATATGCACATCATTAGAAGTAAAAACCCTTCATTGGTAACAGTTTTTCTTGAGATTGGTTTTTAAGGCTATTTTTTCTCCTCTAACCTTTTATCCAAAGATGTTTCATTACAATCAAATAAATATCCTCACATTAAAAATATCAAAATACAAGAATTTTTACATTGCATCCAAAGTGTTTTATCAGTTATGACAGGAGATTTTATCAGTTCATAAAATCATCAAATAATTTTATGTATGTGGACTATTAAAAATTGAAAATTGTAATGATCTATTCTTTTCCTATATACCTTCTATGTCTTGAGATTCAAAACTAAACATTACTATTTTGTTCTTTGGTGGTGGGGGTTGGGTACTGAATTCTAGTACTAGATACCCTGCATTCAAGAATTTTCAGTCTAACATTCAAGAATTTTCAATCTAACAGAGAGTAAGGCATCTATATGGATGGTAGATTAAAACAACTTAATGCTTAGTAAGACTGCATGAGGTACAAACCTTACTAACCACAGAGGAAAAAATTCTTACCTGATTAGAGTTGACAGAGGACACATTCAAGTTTACATGAAGGGAGCCCACAAACTAAGATAATAGTTATTCTTTCATGATTAACAATTTAGGTATTCACCAGAGAAATGTTTTGTTGGAGAATTAAATAGGATGCTTACCTAATCCCCATGTTTTTCACCATGTGCCCTCAGCTCTGAAATTTTTACAGGAAAAAGTACAATTAAGCAAAAAATATTACAATTTCTTACTACTTGCTATTATACAAATAAAGTAAAATATTTCTTACCCATATTTCAGGTTCTTGTTATGCTCTGGCTATGATAGTAAATAGCAATGAGTGAAAAGAAGGCTTTCTCTGCCCTCCTGGAGCTTATTCATCTCTCAGCACATGGTTCTTCAAAGTGCCCTTTGGCATTTTGATGTCATTCTTTAGACATAACTCTCTTGTCAACAGTCACTTCAATTCCTGTGCTTCTTCATGGCAATTTTTACATACTAGTTTGGGTTTTTCTCAAAATTTTCATGAGTTTTTTTTTTTTACAGTGATAATTTTTCTGTGCCTTAAATTTGACAACTTATGTCAGTTCTTACATTTAATATTAATCCCTATGATTCTTTTTTCACATCAGTGAGATAATAGTTGTAGTAATTGAGATCACTCTTCTGTCCAAGTTAACCACACAGCATAAATACTAAATATTATTCAGTAGGGGAAGAAAGTTGTCTGATCAGGAAATTGTTGTACATATCAGTGTACTATGTAATTATATTTCTTGAAAGTGTGAATTGGGGACCACTGGTAGGTTTTCAATTGTTTTTACCCTATATCTTTTATTCTTCATGACAGTTGGTAATCATTAGCTTTCTTTAGTATTTTTCTCCAGATATATCAGTCTCCTTCATTTTAACATCATCACTCACATATATCAGAACCTTGAATTTATATTCAAGGAAAAGTGGTATAAAAAATTACAAAATTATTAACTGTATGTTTAAAGAGCTAATGCCAAATTTGCTATTTTGCTCTATCTTACATGAGGATTTGGACATTTTAGTCCTGTCTACCCATTTAACTGTTATTTTTGTGTTTGTGTACCCATCATTTAACCAATTGCTTTACTTGCTTTACCAATAGACAGACAAATAAATCAAGTAGAGATAAGAAGGTATACACACAGAAAGATAAACTTTGCCAACTGTTTGAAAGTAGACTATAAACATCAAGATATTCCCTTGTAAATATTTCTGCATACATGTGTTCATAAGGCCAAACACATCTCTCCATATAACTACAGTTCTATTATTATAACCATGGAATTTAACACTGATACAATAGTATTACTGATACACATTCCAGAGTTCTCCAGTTGTCTGAATGATACGTGTTCTGTGACTGTTTTACTTTTCTGATCCGCTACGCAACCCAGGATTACCTACTGCCACCCACCCCAACACATGCACACTTCAGGGAGAGAGCTCTTTCTCCCATCCTGTCTTTCTGTTTCTTTTTTCCTACAGTATTTAATTGTGTTTATGAATTTCTCCTTTCAGGAAAGAACTGAACTGATATATTGATTTATCCCAAGGTGCTCAGCATAAATTTTTAAAATGATTTTTCAGATAAAACATGTAAAATCATTTAAATAATTTAAAGACAATATATTAAAAGATACATGTTCCCTGAGTTAGAGTCTCAGGCTATAACTTGCATGGCCTTGAACTCCGTATGTGGCCCCGGATACATATTAATCTCACTCAGCTTCTGGAGTGCTCAAGTGCTCATGGTGTTCCACCATGAATGGTGAATTTCTAACAGTAGAATTTCAGACCTTTACACTTGGGTGAGGAAAATATTTTTTATCAGAAGTACCTTTATTTTCAGCAATAAATACCTTTTGTAGCACAGACAGTATCCTACCTTTGTTTAGAGCAAGTATAATATTGATTTTTCAGAATAATAATTAATAATAATAAACAGAAACCTCCTCCAACCCCTTCACTAGATACTCATAGTTATAATAATAATAATAGCGTTTATCCTAACGAGTACCCAAGAGTATTATGCAAGATTACCATCCATGTAAAGCAACTAAAAAAGTGCCTGAAACATAGTACACACTAATGTATGTTTTGTTAGATTCTTATTATTAACACAATTCTGATTCTCTTATTTAATTTTCTCTCAAAAATATAATATTCCTGAAAGCACTTCAGTGAAATTTAAGTATGTGGAATTAACACTTCAGTATTTAAAAAAATTACTTAAGTGAAAATGTAACTTTCTCTTCTAAAACTCAAGAATCATTTTAGCCACTTTCCATTTCAGCTGACAATATGTAGCATATTATTCATCAAATTTGCAATGTTCTGTTCTGCCTCTGTTTTTCTAAGGATTTTGTTTTGTTTTGTTTTGTTTTTAAGGATTCCCATGTTCTTTTTTTTGATGGGGGGTACAGGATTCCCATGTTCCATTTCTAACTATATTTTAATATTTTAGTGACTTTTTTGCTTTGTTTTCCAATTCAATTCATCTAAGCATCAATTTAATATCTCTTCCTCTTTGAAGTCTTCCCTAACAAATTCACTTTGTGATGTCCTCACCTCTCCTATTAACTTAGTATTGTAGCATCTTACATTTTGTATATGTAGTACACAGATACTTTTGTCAGTTGTCTTCCTAAGTGAAAAATGTTCTTCAGAACTGCATTTGTGGGACTAAATTGTTTCTCACTTACATATCTGCTTTATAGAAACTAGCACATATTAAATATATAAAAAATTGATTGACTTATGATTTTTTGGTTTTTTGAGCCAGGGCTTGTTATTTAGCCCAGACTAGCTTTTAACTTGCAATCTTTTGCCTCAGCCTCCCAAGAGCTAAAATTATAAGCATGTGCCATTATGCCTACTAATTGACAATTTTTTATATATGATCTTTGAATAGTAAATTAGCTAACTTTTTCATACCATAGTAAAATGCAATAATTTACTTAAAGCTAAAATTCTAATATTCTGAAACAGGCTTTCTTACTCCATAAAAATAACACTGTTTCTGATAGGCTTCCAAAGCCCTTTTTTTAGTGTCAATATTTAGTAAATTAGTAAAATTTAATGGCAAATAGACATTGTTGAGATATAATTAGAAAGAAGAAATGAAATTTATTCCCTGAATGTACATCACTGACTAGTACTATCCCAGATTGTCTCGCCCATATTCTGTTAATCTTCTTAGCTAAGACCATTAGTTACTTTTCCCCAGCTCTCAGAGCTATTCAGTGGCAGAGTCAAGATGTATGCCTTCCCCTTCACCCACAAAATCTGTACAATTTTTATCTCAATCTCACCATTTTCTTCAAATTTTGCAGAAATATCTGTCTAACCATGCTTCATATTGTCCCATAGAAATAGAGAATAAATTTCCCTTATGATTTTTACTAAATATACCTCAAATCCATCCACTACTCTCCATTCTTACTGATAGTGTTGCACTTAATGAATTTATCATGTTCCCAATAGCCTATTATATATTTTATGAATAACTAGAAGAAAAGGGCTTGAAGGCTGCAAACACAAAGTACTGAAGAGAAGATAGAAATGTTAATTACCCTGATTTGATCACTGTATACTGTATATATGTGTTAAAATAATATACATCTCTATAATGTATACAATCATTATATGTTATGAAAGTTCAAAGATAGCTAGGGTGCAGTCCAAGAGTATGTGAAGGCCTTGGTTTAAATCCATAGTACCGCAAAGTAAAAAAGTAGTTCAAGGATGGAAATTCTAACTACCCTGGTTTGTGGATTACAAATGGTATACATGTATTGAGTTACTTCTCTGTACCCCATAAATATGTATAATTACAATAATAATCATGGATCTGGGGATGTAAGTGGTATAGCACTTGCCTAAAATATATGAGGGCCCTGAGTTTAAAACGATGATGATGATGATGATGATGATGATGATGATGATGATGATGAAGCGTTTGTCATGTTTCAACTGGACCATTACAACTGCCTCTAGATTTTCTTCCTCCAACACATCTTCCACATCTCCATCATCTGAATTACTTTATCCAAATAAAATATGAATATATTATTTTCCTGCTTAACATTCATCTTCAGTGGTTAGCCATCACCTAAAAGATAAAGTTAAAACTCCAGAGAAGTAGGGGCCGGTGATTTACTTCAGTGGCATAAGCACCTGCCTGGCAAGGTCATGAGTTCAATTCCTGGTACAAAAAAAAAAAAAATGAATTAAAAAAAAAACCAGAGAGGAGCATTTGAGCCCTGTGCAATCTCCTCCAGCTGCTCCTCGCCCCCTAACTTACTATCATGTTGAGAGCTTGACATTGTGGTTGGCCCACAGTGTTCCCATTGCCTCACGAGACTTGTTCTTTTATCTCCTTTTCCATGCCTACTCTGCAGGACTTGATCTCTGTGTGTCGTCCATCTGAGAAAGCTTTTCAGCCCAGCTTTTTTTCTGCCCAAAATTTACAATTTCCTGCTTTTGGCAACCATGCAGCCTGACTGTCATGTTGCAGAAGATATTGTATTGGTCTCTTTATTCACTGAACCGACACTGACTGCATTCTTCCTACCCATCAGGCACTCTGCTAGGGTTGCACTGAGAAAGAGGAGAAAGTAGATTGCATGCTCACTGAGATGATATGCAAATAAAACAGTAAATAGAGTTGCTGCAGGGCAACTTCAAGATCCTACCATTGTTTAGATTCTAATTTTCTATACCAAAAGTTACAAATCTTAGAAGACTTTTCATTTTAGAATGTATTTACTTTAAAATAAAGTTAACAATCTTCTAACAATTAACTTCCAAGCAACTTGCCTTTTTAGCCCTAAATATTGTTAAACACCCATAGGGTCTTACATAAGTGCTTCCTATACAAAATAAAATTATTAAACTTTCTATCACAACAGATGATAGAAACCATCTTCTAAACAAAGATTACCAATAGCAAAAAGTGAAGATCATGAATTGTTATAATTAATATGATCCCTTACACAGAATGGTAGTTTTGTTGAGATTGATGTACATGTATCCTTAAAGAATTTGAATTTAGTCTTATTAACATCTATAATCTGTAAGATGGTCCACCTGTTAAAGTCTGTGAATATTATAATAAAAGGATATTCTGAACCTGTGTTACAGAGCAGCCACCCAAAGGCAAGTCCATCTCCTGATATTGGGCCCGGACTACAAAGAAAATTCTGATGAAGTATGATGGCAGCTATTTAGGAATCACTATTTCTGATAATCTCCTGTGAATAAATCATACATTTCTGCATTTTTTAATGATTTAAAGCACTATAGCCATAAAAGTAAATAATATAAGTAATGTAGATAAATTAACTAGTCTATATTTATGCTACAAATCATTATTATTATGTATTTTATTGATAAATACATTTTAATGGATGGAAATACTTCATTATTTTCAGCAAGCATGTTACTGGATATAAGTCATTATATTTAAAAAATAAGAGTGTTTTGTTATTCAAATTACGTATTAACTGTAGTTTAAACCTTTGTTTTCTGAAATTCCTAATTAAATTTGTACAATGGTATAAAATATGTATGGTTAATAACATTTTTTTTCTTTTCTTCACAATCGTTCTTTTTTTTAAATTTTATTTAAAGAGAAAAAAAACCAAAACAGTAAAAGGGGTAGAAACAGTACAGAATTTCAGAAATAAATAAACAGTAAGAAATCACTAGTTGATAGATTACACATTGCCTTTTTAGACATAGTTGTTCAAATTACAAAATTAAAGCATACAAAGTGGACATTCAAACAGTGAGGCTGCCAACAGTTCTGTTCAATGATCCAATAAAAACTGGTTATCAATCCTATATACTTAAACATAAATGCAGTTATATCTTTTAGAGCACTTTCTTTTCCTCCTTTTGATTTTTAAGTCCATTATCTATTTATATCCTGTTTCAGGTTGCTCAGTACCTTACTGACCTGTTTTGTTGTTACTTACTTTTTAATCACCTTATATTATTCTGTTGCTTTGTTTTTGAGTTTCTTCTCATCCATGCCCCATGGATCAGCTTTGGTGGAGTTGGGAATTTTTTGGAGGCATTTTGTTACTTTGTTATCTACTTTTTTTTTTGAAGGTAGCAAAATGCAGCAGAACAAGACAGAACAAACCCATGCGACCACAGTGCAGTGAAACTGGCACAGAACCTCACAGCAGGTCACAAGGACAACAGCAATAGGCATAATAGTACATCCCATTCTGTTCACATTAGCTGTTCTTTCAATCAGGTAGAGCAAAATGGAAGGGAATATTGAACTTATAAAAATAGAATATTGAATAGAGCAGTACCATTAATCAGAACTGAGCAAAACAGTGAGAAAAATTTTTGCCTTCAAAGAGATGGTAGAAGGAAATCCCCCTTACTTGCCACACTGTATACATTCATCCTCCCAAGAGATACTCAGACCTCCGGCTCCCACTTGCTAATGGGGGTGGGGGGCTGTGGATCGATGTCTGATTCTTAGCCCGTGCACCAGCAGGCCCCCAGCCAGTTACCAGGGCGGAGAGCTGGCTGCCTGTTCTCCCAGTGCCCCAAGTTCCAACATGATGCAGATCTCAGGAAATGCTGATAGTTTTTGCCCTGGAGTGGCGGGGGCTTGTGAGGCCCCCAGCCGCTTACCAGGGCAGCGAGCTCTAATAACATCTTGATAAGCAATAGAGCTGTCTCTTTTAAGACTTTTCAGGTTCTCTATCACCAAAGGGGTCTCATTATCAATTTTACATGTTCGACAGTTAATGTTATCACTTTATACTGGAGTGATTAGTCTCTAAAAACTCACCACAATTAAAAAATTCAAAAGGATTATATAGTAAACATGAAAAATAAACTGCAATCCCACTTGGATAACTTGAGTTTCCTAGGCAGTATATTTTTTTCCAACAGGACTACCTATTTGGGAAACCATATTTATATTAGAAATTGGCCTCTTTTTTTTTTCTTCTTCTTCTTCTTCTTCTCCTCCTCCTCCTCCTCCTCCTCCTCCTCCTCCTCCTCCTCCTCCT
>PVLA01014727.1:0-28914 GCA_004027455.1 Hydrochoerus hydrochaeris
TGACAAGAATGGCCTGCCACATAGGAAAGGACAGCTAAACTCATGTTGTTAGTGTAAGTGAGATGTGTGCACGGAACATGCAGTTGTCATGTGTGAAGACAGCCTTGGGTGTGACAATTGAAGCAAGGATTATTTTTGTTGTAGAGTTCTGTTGGTATTTTCACTGCAGTTCACATAGGAATTTATGCCTGATATTATCTTACAGGTTTTGTAAGCAAGTACTTAGCTGATGTGAACTTGTTGATGTTTATTCTAAACACACAGTACATATGAAGAATTTGATACTTTATTTTATTCATAATTTATGTTCCTGTCAACTACACACTGTATAATATAATAAGAATCTTCAAAAAACATACAGACCAGCAAGATGTCAAGGATGCCCTGCAAAAGGGCTGGGAAAGCAAACACATGTGTGGTCAGTGTAAGCCACACACATGTATGGAATGCATTCTTGTCGTGTGACGACTGTCTTAGGTGTGATAGTTGAAGTAGAGGTTGTTTTTTTCTCAGAGTTGTATTGGTATTTTTAGTAGTTCATATAGGAATTTAATTGTTGGGCTTTTTTTTAGATTTTATATATCAAAAAACAGTTGGTGTTGAAAATTTGGGTGCTTTTTTAAACTAAACATTCAATAAATATTAAAAATTCAATATTTTATTTTTTGATGGTTTACCTTTTTTTTTTTTAGTACCTAGGATCAAACTCACAGCCTTGCAGCGCTTGCCAGGCAGGCACTTATGCCCCTGAGCTAAATCCTCACCCCCTTTTTTTAGGTTTGTTTTTTTTTTTTTTGTACCGGGGATCAAACTGTTTTATCCTGTTAAGTACTTATTATTTAGTAAAGCTCATAAAATTAACTTATCAATATAAATATTCTAAAGAATAAACATGTATTATACACCCACAGTGATGCACCTTATAACCAAAATTGGCATAATGCCGTGTGTGCTACCTGACATTTCTTTTGTCACAGTCATCCAGATGAGAGTTTGGGGGTTTTTTGTGTGTTTTGGGGGGGATTTTGTTGTTGTTGTTGTTGTTTGGTTGTTTTGAGACACGGTCTCACTGTGTAGTTGAGGCTAACCTTGAACTCACTGTGTAGCCCAGGCTGTTCTTAATCTTGCATCAGTCCTCCTGCCTCAGCCTCCTAAATGCTGGCATCACAGCCATGTACTACTACACCCAGCTGGGTGACATTTCAGAGACAAGGGGGTTTGGGGATGGGCAACCTGACTTCAGGGTGATCTCACTGATTCCTTAGTTCAACTCCCTTGCTATTTTTATACTTCTATGTTTGATTAGTAGGTCCTTCTCAGCCACCTGAATTCTGTTGAGGGGAGAGAATAAGTTAGGTCATGGAGAAACTGTGCTGAGGGAGCCAAACCTCTGTGTGCCATTGGGAGCCCTGTGGACTGTCTTCTGCTCCATTTCCCATCGGTGACCCCTAGTCAGTACTTCTGAGCCACCCTAACTGGGCATCAGGGCAGCTTTATGGGCAGGGGTTGGGGCCTCCCAGCATACCACTGCAGCCCTGTTCACTTTCTTTCCTTCATCTTGTCTCCCAGGGCTGTTCCCTCTACAGACACTATTCCCCCCTCAGCCAGGACCATGAACCTAGCAAGGCCACACAGCAGCTGTCGGGGCAAGGATCATACCTTACCACCTTCCGACTTCAGCAAATAGAGTTTCTCAAGGGCAGGCTTCCAGAAGTGCCCCTGCCTGGAAAACAGATACCATTACTGCCTCTACCACCACCGTTCCTCCCAGGACTCCCGCCAGGGTATCCAGGACCACCTGCTCGAGACAGGCAACTAGAGATTAGGGGTGTACCCAAGATCACGCCTTTCCGAAATCCAGGGTTTGGGGTAGGATCCCAGTTTCCTTCACCATATGGCAGGGTGCCATGGAGAGGTGTTGATGGACTTTCCTCACAGTTCCAGAAACTGAACATCTGCCCGGATCAGGAGCAAAGGATCTTAAAGTTCTTAGAGGAGCTGGGAGAACAGTCAGTCACCACAGCACGTGATCTGGCTAGGAAGCTCAGGGTGCCGAAAAAGGAAGTCAATCGGGTTTTGTACTCCCTAGCAAAGCAGGGTAAGCTGCGGAAGAAGACAGGAACACCTCCTTTGTGGAGCATTGCAGCCTCAGCTCAGGCCCAGAAAACGCCCTGTGAAGTTGTGAGACCAGACAGTCACAGCCTGGGATCTCCAAACCCAACGCCCAGTTTGGAAGCTGAGGACGAAAACTCCATATCCAACTTAGACAATCCTCCCGAGCCTTTTGACATGGCTGAGATCAAGGAGAAAATCTGCAACTACCTATTCAATGTGTCTAACTCGTCTGCCCTGAATCTGGCTAAAAGTATTGGCCTCACCAAAGCCCGAGATGTGAATGCAGTGCTGACCGACTTGGAGAGGCAGGGAGATGTCCACAGGCAGGGGGCAACACCGCCCATATGGTATTTGACAGACAAGAAACGTGAGAAGATGCAAATCAGGAGAAATTCGCACGCTGTTCCTGCAGTCACTCTGCCTGCTGTCTCCGAGACTAAAAGCAATGCCGTGCTCCCCAGCTGTCACTTACCCCCGTCAGATGCATCAAACAGCATCATGGCCACAGCAAAAGTGGAGAATGGGCAGGAACCTGTCGTGAAGTTAGAAAGTAGAGAAGAGACCCGACCAGGACCAGTGAGACTGAAACCATCGTTTTATCACAATAACCCCTCAAAAGCAGGATATGTTGACTTTGAAAATGGCCAGTGGGCCACAGATGACATCCCAGATGACCTGAACAGTATCCGTGCAGCACCAGGTGAGTTTCGAGCCATCATGGAGATGCCCTCCTTCTACAGCCCTGGCCTGCCACGGTGTTCACCCTACAAGAAACTGACCGAGTGCCAGCTGAAGAACCCCATCAGCGGGCTGTTAGAGTATGCACAGTTCGCTAGTCAGACGTGTGAGTTCAACCTCGTAGAGCAGAGTGGACCATCGCATGAACCTCGGTAAGAGACCAGGAACTGTGCTGGGGTTGGGGTCAGGGATTCACCTCTGGATGCAGTCTCAGCTGACTTGTGAGCAGGGACCTGCTGACAGGTGGCTCCTTTTTTCCTCTTCCTTTTCTGCCTTTTGGCTAACTCACTTTGTCTTGGCCCTTCTCCAGACGATGAGCAGGGATTTGCCAGCATCTTGGCTGTGCAAAGAGGAGGTTGATTCTATTGGTTGCAGTGACACTTCTCTAGCTGTAATTGGCTGGCTGTCTTGCATCTGTGTCTAGCCATAATTGGCTGTCTTGCATCTGTGTTGTGCCTGCCTGCTAAGGGATCCAGACATGGTGGAGACTGAACTCCTGTCTCCCTCCAAGCTAAGTTCCTGAGACAGGTGTAGGAGCAGGTTGGTTGGTGCAAGCTGCACACACCAAATGAGGGTGGCTGTGCTGACAGTAAAGGCAAGCAGGCGAGGGTGGTGGGGCAAGCGCATGGCTGCCTGTCAGCAAGTTGAAGGTGTGGTTCTAATCTTACACCTCCAACCTTGTTTCCTCTTCTTTTCTGCCTTTACCTCACTAGCTGCTTCAGTACAGCTAGGTGGGCTAGCGCTTGCTGCTGCTCTTGAGCTAAGGAATCAGAGGTTCCCCAACTCAGACCACTGGCCAAACCTTACATGGGATGGTCCCAGGGGTCAGGAGACAGCTTGAAGAAGATAGGTGGGCTCAGAAAGGAGCTGCGAAAGGCCTGGCAGAGACTGACGCTGTGGCGGCAGGGTGCAGCTGGAGAACCAGTGAGGGTGGGGTACGCCACCAGCCTTTACTTGTCATGTGGCATTTAACAGTGGTGGAACATTCTGGCAGATGTGTTTTTTAAAGCAATTTTGCTATTGTGCAAACATGGAGACACACTGACACAGCTGCACCACTAGGCAATGTCACCTATGCACCACCATTGTATATGTGGTCTGTCATCGGCTGAAATGTCATGGACTGGAACATTTTGTGTTTATTTACATGGCTGTGTATATGCAGGCTGGTTTCTTGGGGTAATATTCCCAGCCATGGCCCTAATTCCCTATCGAACTCTCTGCATGACACCAAGTTAGCATTGCAGGGAAACTGTTGAGTAAGGGGATGAATCAGCCTAAAAGCTGGCAAGGCCAGGACTGGTTTGTCTCTGGGAAAGAGCCTGGGTGGCTGGTATTCCCTTTCTTTCCCCACATCCTCAAGCCATAGATTTTGTGTTTAGTAATTCTTTGGATGTCAGCTATAAGAAACATTGATACCGTAGTCACGTATTTGAGAATTCCAGTATTTCAGGAGACCTAGGAGATAAAAACTTTGACCTGTTTTTCTAAATAAAATCTCAGATCTGCCAATGAATTAAAAAGCTTGAGCACAAGCGACCTAGGCCTAGTCCAGAGGCCTAGCATGAATGCTTTTTGTGTTGTGCATAAGAAGGAAGATTCATTCTTCTCAGGTTTGGGAAAAATGAGAGCTCTAGGGTGACTCAAAACAAGCTCTGAAAGTATTGCACTATCAGGGCAAGTTAGGGTCCCTCCCCAGTGGTCTACCCTGCTCCAGTAGTCTGCTGCCGTTCCTCCCACATACTGCACCCCTTGGGCCCATCCAGGTTGTCAGGTCTCAGATAGGGGGCAGGTGTTGGGTATGTGAGGCTGGGCTGTACAATACCTTTGCTATGTTTTGCAGTGCTAGGGTTGAACCCAAGGCTGTGCGCATGGTATATAAAAGAGCATCTTACCAATGAGCTGCAGGTCTAGTTCATGACAGGAGTATAATGGTGATTTTACCCCTACCTCTTATATAGACTTTGTGTTTTATGGCTAAGAGGTGGTAAGTTTCCCCTGAGCAAGTTTTATATCACTCTGCTGTTGCTGAGCTTGCTCTGCTGAACTTGCTTCACTGAGCTATATGGAGAGAGTCATTAACTGCCTTTGTTCCTAAAAGAAACTATAATCTAGGAATGACGGCACACGTCTGTGATTCCAACCACTGGGGAGGTGGAGGCAGGAGGATCCCAGGTTCAGGGCCCACTTCACAACTCAGTGAGACTCTGTCTTGTAATTTAAAAAAATAAAATAGGCTGAGGATGTAGCTCAGTAGTAGAACAGGCACTTGCCCAGCATGCATGAGGCCCTGTGTTTGACTCCCCACCACCAACCCCACCAAAATAAAAGATGGGACAGGCTGGTTTTCCAAAGTAATAGGAGCTCCTGGGCCTGCCCTGCAGCGCCTGTACAAGTCAAAAAGCCCTTAGTACAGTGGAACGTTCTGGGGTGGACACTGCTTGAGAAAGAGCAGAAGGCAAATGTAGCCTAGGGTTCACACACTGATTGCTTTGCACCAAGATTTAAATACCAGGTTGTCATCGGTGGCCGAGAGTTTCCCCCAGCTGAAGCTGGCAGCAAGAAAGTGGCAAAGCAGGACGCAGCCATGAGAGCCATGACCATTCTGCTTCGGGAAGCCAAAGCTCAGGACAGTGGAAAGCCCGAAGATATATCCCTGTGTTCCACAGAGATGGAATTAGAGAAGGTAGGTGTCCCGCCCTCCCGGGGACTTCCTTTCAAGGGTGATGTCTGGGGTGCCTCAGGTTTTACCTGGCCCTGGAAGTATTCCGAGCCTAGAATGCCACTGCCTTTCTGAGGCAGCAGCCACCTCCCCTTTCCTCCACACGCAGCTCCTTTTTGGCTCCCGTCCCAACCTGACTGTTTCCACAGTGTACAAAAGAGACGTGAAGGCTCAGTGACCTCTCCGAGACAATAACCTTCCAATCCTGCCACGCCTTGGAAATCCTTAGCAGCCCCCTGCCTGTGGACAGCCTACATTGTGCTATCAAAAGAAAATTCTCCCATCTCACCCTTTCTGCTGTGCTGCACTGACAAATACTTTCTTAGATTTATTTTTTTGTTTTGAGTTTCCTTCTTGTCTCTAATTTTCTTCAGACAGAACCCCAGCCCCCCACCCATTCAGCCTCATCCTTGTTTTCTGGGAAGAGCCCTGTCACGACGTTGCTTGAGTGTATGCACAAATTGGGGAACTCCTGTGAATTCCGTCTCCTGTCCAAAGAAGGACCCGCACACGACCCCAAGTATGTCCATGTACATTAATTTTGCTTTTCTCCTCAGAGGTGGCCCGTGACCTAGTGAGCAGTGTCTCCTGTTTCTGTATGGAAAGTGGGAGGGGCCCTTGAGGCCTGGTTGCTGCCTATAAGTAGAGAGCCTGAGAGTAGAAGTTCAAAGGAACGAAGCATTAGAGAGGCTCCCAGCTTTGAGGTCACTGTTGGTGGGAAGAGATGGCCCAGGGCCTGCCTGAGTAGCTCTGCTCGAACATCTGTAGACTTTTGTGTGCCAGGAAAGGGTTCCCAAGGCCAATTGTAGCTTTCTGGTAGAGTCTTTGCTTAACATGTGCAAGGCCCTAGGTTCAATACTTGCATGCGGAAAGGGGTGAGCCAAGCTAGGGACGGGAGGTGGTAAGGAGCACTGGCTGGCTGTGAGCAAAATGACAAACAGCAAAGGCACTCAGCCTGCAAGTCAGGCATACCTGAATCTACTCCTTCAGTGCCTTTTCCTTCATTTCCTGTTAGGTTCCAGTACTGTGTTGCAGTTGGAGCTCAAACTTTCCCCACTGTGAGCGCCCCTAGCAAGAAGGTGGCAAAGCAGATGGCCGCAGAGGAAGCCATGAAAGCCTTGCATGAAGAAGCCACCAATGCGGCTGACAACCAGGTGGGGCGTTTTCCTGCTCAGAAGTTCCCAGTTTTGGCAGCTGAATGTAATAGGATGTCCTGTGAGTCCCTCCGTTTCCTGATGTGATTCTGGTTCCTCCTTGGCTTATTCTCCTCTAGTCCGGAGATACAAACTCTGAATCACTTGATACCTTGGAGTCTGGGGTGCCCAGCAACATCCGGAGGATTGGCGAGCTCGTCAGGTACCTGAACACCAACCCTGTGGGTGGCCTGCTGGAATATGCCCGCTCACATGGCTTTGCTGCTGAGTTCAAGCTAATCGACCAGTCTGGACCTCCTCATGAGCCAAAGTGAGTGGCCCATGCTGGGCCGGGGTGGCCTCAACCTGGGGGGGAGCATGTGCATTAGCCATGCCACGAAGGAGGGGCCACGCAAGGGGAGCGGGTCCAGCCCTGTGGCATCGCCTCTCAGCAGACATGGGAGAGCTTCAAACTGATTGAGGAAGGATATAATGAAAAATCTCATTTCTGTCCCAGATTTCTAGTTTCTTTCCCCAGACCCATGTCCTGTTACATAAATCTTGCTAGAAATTTCTGTGCTCAATGTTTCCGTTTTCTTTTCTTTCTTTCTTTTTTTTTTTTTTTTTTTGTCATGGTATAGCTCAGACCTTGGGCCTCTCGTGCAGGCAAACGCTCTGTCGCTGAGCTACACCCTCAGCTTTCTTTGTTTTAAACATAAGCATGCCTCATATTTTCTGTTCAGCACTTCCTACCAATGTTTCTCTCATCATTAGATACCGGCTTGTATAGACCTAATAGCCACATAATCGTCATTGCAGAGATACTTACAGTTTTTTAATTATCTATTAAAAGCCAGGCATAGTGGTACATTCTGTAACGCCAGCACTGTGGGAGGCTGAGGTAGGAGAAATGTCAAGTTTCAGCCCTGTCGGAGTAATTTGAGGACCTTGTGAAATCCTGTTTGTACTTTAAAAAAAAAGAAAGAAAGAAAGAAAGAAATGGCTAGAGCTCTGGCTTAATATAAAGAACTTGGGTTCCATCTTCAGAGGACACGGGTTAGTAAATAAAAGATTTGAAACCCTTTTCTACAGTGCATGTCCAAGCACCACCATCCAGTTTAAGAAGTGCAATGTTACTGCCACCCTGGAAGCTTCTCCCACCCCAGTATAATTCATTTCATCAACTTCCAGTGACGCTTAAGTGTTTTGGTAACAACTAGACACCCTTCTCCATGAATTTTTTTGCTTATACTGTAAAATTGCAGTGTACATTTTTAGGAGTGAAATTTCCGGGCCATGGGTTAGGTACATTTTTCTGTTTTAAATTTTTTCAAATAGGTAATAGACTATTAAAAATATCAAAAGCCCATCTAGTCTCCCATCAGCCTAGCTCTCATGTCATATCGATACCTTCTCAAGTCAAAATCCACTAACTTTACCTTATGAATCTTTCCCGAGCATCTTTGTGTAAACATGGGCAAGTGCTTCTCCCCCCGGCTTTTTACACAGGTGCCTATAGGCATTTTCTGACAGCTTGAATCTTGTACAATGGTAGTGAGGAAGACTCGCCATAACACTCTGTATTTTAATATAGCTGCAAAGGATAGTGCTGCGGAGCACAGCTTTACTGCTGTGTAATTAGCCAGTCCCTGTTGATGAGCATTTGGATTATTTCCCAACTTTTGCTCCTAACAAGACTACAATGAATAACATGTGTATAAGCAATTGAATTTTGGTAAACATGCCAGCGTTTCCTCCAATAAGCAGTTTATTCTTCCATCAGTGGTATATAAGGATGGCTCTTGTCTGGCTCCACCCAGACTCACACAGTATTATCAAAATTTTTATGTTAATTGTTCTAAAATGTGAAGAATGGTATCTCAGTGCAGTGCAGAGATCAGATCAAGTTAGGGTATTTATTATTATTTACCATGTTAATAAAGAAGAAAAACCACGTAATCAGCTCCAGAGATTCTAAAAAGGCATTTATAAAATTGAACATCTATTCAGAAAAAAAGCTATCAATAAAATAGAAATCATTAAATCCTCCTTAGCGTGATAAAAATACACATCCAAAGTCAAAATGCAGCAGCTTCTATAATGATGAACCTAGGACTGTTCTCATTAAAATGAGGAGTAAGATGTAGATACCAGTATCTTCTTTATTGCGTATTTTCAGGAATTGTAGCCAGTTCCAGTTAAGAAAGAAATAAGTATATGAAGAAGAAATGGGATGTAGAATTATCATTATTTGCAGATGACATGTCTGTATCCCTGGTCTACTTATAAGAGAACTAAAGGAAATACAGACAAAGCCAGCTTTTACACATTCTTTTGTAATTCCCTACTTTCATCAGCTTTCTTCCAAAGGTAAATCCAGCAGTTTACTCTTCCACAAAGTGAAACAAATGGCCACAAAAGGACGTGTAGCAGAATGCTCATAGAGCCAGGTACTGTGGTGCATGCCTGTAATTTCAACTAGGGGGAGGCTGAGGCAAGACAGCAAGTTCAAGGCCAACCTGGGCAACTTAGCGAAATTGTATGTCAAAAATAAAATGGGCTGAGGATGTAGCTTCGTGTGAAGGTGCTGGGGTCGATCCCCAGTATTGCAAAATAGTAATAATAATAAGACTCAGGATATAGCAATAAGCAATTAGGAATTGTAGTGGAAGACATCACCCATTACAAACAGCAGTTAAGAAGAAGAAAGCCCAGGCACAGTCCTATCAGGAAATATATTGGCATGACATTAATTAAAGTGCCACTGAAGAATATAAAAAAGGATTTGATTAAACAGAAGAAAACAGTCTGATATTTAGTAGGATAATCTTGGTTTTTCCCCCCTTACCCTGCCAGAGATTGAACCTCAGACCTTGAACATGCTAAGGGTTGATCTACCAGAGCTACATACACCCTAGTGCAGGAAAATCCATGTTATGCAACAGCAGCTGCTTCCAGAACCCAATAAAAACACCAAAGGAATTTATTTCAGAACTGGAAAAATTGATTCTGAGATAATTATAAAAAATAAATAATAACTAGGAAAGCTCAGAAAAAGAAGGGTAAGAAGGTGTATTGATCCTAACAGATTTTAAAATAATGTTGTAATGCTGGGTGTGGTGGCACAGGCCTGTAATCCCAGCACTCAGGAGACTGCCACAGCAGGAGTGCTGCAAGTTTGAGGCCAGCCTGGGCTACACAGGGAGTTTAAGGCCAGCAGGAACTACCTAGTGAGACCCTGTGTCCAAAAAAAAAAAAAAAAATCGTACTCATATGTGGCTGGAAAGGCACTTTAGTGGATGAAAAGGGAGCAACTGAAAGCAAAGACAGGATGGGAACTTTGGACATTGTAACCATCATCTTCAAATCGTTGTGGGGCTAGGTGACAGCCAGTGTGGTGGAGCTGCTGCCTGTCCACCTTAACAGCCAGATCCAGGCTTTGCCTCTTCCTTGCATCTGAACTCCCACAGAACCAAGGCTCAAATGGGAGATAAATAAAATCAGTAGGTAAAGTCCTGATGTTCCTAGACTCTTTGAGCAGCAAAGCCTTTCCTGTCAACACACAAAACATGGGCTCATAAAGAAAGAAGCCTGGAAAATGCAATGAAAAAAATGAGTTTGTGTAGAGGGAGCACCCGGCAGGGAAAATGCCACAGTACCCAACAGCCCAAGGGCTAATTCCTTAATAGGTAAGAACTTTTCCGCAGGAAATTTCAGAGAACATGTACACGAACTGCACATTCACAGAAATAAAACATGAGTTTTTTGTGTTCAACCTTGCCTTGTAAATTAAGTTTACACATTGAAGAGGTACGTTTCACTCTGTGCTCACCCATTTGGGTTTGTATTGTTGTATCTAATTTTTAGTTGAAAAGGTCATTAAAGAGAAGAGCTCATTAAAAGAGGACCTTGTTGTTTTAAATTTGTTGTCAGTAGTAAGTGACGCCATTCACATTGTATGTTATTTGCGTTTCCTTTTCTAGAGCCCCTTCTTTGTCTCTATCCAGTTTTCCTTTGGTTGGTTGTTTTGTGATTTATTTGTTTGTTTGTTTGGATTGCTGCTCCTAAGTGGTGCAGCAGGTAGGACTCTCAGTATCGTAAGCACATGAGCCCTGTGATCAGCATCAGCCAATTTAGAACCCTCAGATTGGAAGAGCCCTCAGAAGGCCCCTAATCGTCCCCTTGGGCAGAATGTCTTTGCCCTGTGTTGAAGCCACCTGGGAGGAAGAATCCGTCTCACTTCAGCTGTTCCTCTTTCGGTGTGTTCTTCTACCTTTAGCTCATTCCTCCATGTGGAATGCTCAGACCATTTCTTTCTGTTCTCTGGAATCTTCTATAACATCTTTCCTGAGACTTGAAGTCAGCCATTGACACAGAATGGAAGAACTTCCTTTGGTGGCGAGGAGAGGGATGGTGCTAGGGATTGAACCCAGGCGCTCTGCACTGAGCTCCATGCCCAGACCTTTTTCTGTTTATTGTGAGACAGGGTCTCACTGAGTTGCCCAGGCTGGGCACAAACTAGTGAGCCTGCTGCCTCAGCTTCTCTAGAATGTAAGCACTTCTTAGGAGCTAAATTGAAGATACGAAAACTTTTGCCCAGAGGTGCAGCAGCCATGTACCGTGTACAGGGTAGGAATGTGCCACGTGAAGCGACATGCAGTATGTTGGGGAGACACAGGGCTTTGGCCTCAGCTGTGCTGGGGAGTCAGGGTTGCTTATAGAGTTCTGTAAGAGGGGAGATGCTGATGCATAGCAGTGCTTATTGGTCACCACGTGCAGTAAATTATGTTACTTCCTTATGTGAATTGTGCTGGGTCCTCAGTTTCTTCCTTTCTCTTGGTGACCTTTACTGATTTCATGACTTTTATGATTGAACCACTGGGGAGTGCTAAGTGTCTCTCTAGGCCAAACCTTCTCTACACTCGAGATACCTCTTACAAGACACTTCCCTGTCACTTCTACTTAGCCAGACATCTTGAGCACGACAAGCCCAAAGCAGAACTCTTGGTTTTTGCCATCTTCAAGTCTTCTCCCACAGTGGATTCTGTCTCAGTAAATGAAGTCACTGTTCAGGCACTCAGACCCAGATCTTGAGGGTCACCTTTTCTCCACTCTATGCCTTTCACCTCCTTCAGCCAAGCCATCCTTAAGTTCTATTGGTTACACCTGTAATTCTCTCTCTCTCTCTCTCTGTCTCTCTCTCTCTGTCTCTCTCTGTGTCTGTTTCTCTCTCTCTCTCTCTCTCTCTCTCTCTTTCTCTCCCTCTCTCTCTGTGTGTGTGTGTGTCTGTGTGTGTGTCTGTGTGTGTAGGCCTGAGGGTCACACCCAGGGTCTTGCACATGCTTAACCAAGCCCTGTACCACAGAGCTATACTCTCAGCCCAACACTGCCAGTTCCCTACCTCACTGTCAATGCTCCTGTTTAAGCTACTGTCTCCTCTTACTTGGACCATCCTGGAAGCCTCCTAGCTGGCATCTCCTCTGGATTCAGTTAACACATATTTGCAGAGTACCTTCTGTCTGTTAGTAACAGAGTCACCACAGAAGTATATGATCTCGTGTCTGATAAGTATTACAGAGGGCTGGAGTTGCCTGGCAGTGACTCAAAACAAGAAGGGCCTTCCCGGGATATGATCCCTGAGCTGAGCCCTTAAGGATCGTCAGGAGAGAAATGGCTGTAGCAAAGCACACGGTGCAACTGGCCCTTCATATCTGCATGTCCTGTGTCTATGGATTCAACCAAGCACAGATTGAAAAAAATTGTTAATTGCATCTGTACTGAACATCTGCAGACTTTCATTTGTTAGTAGTCCCTAAGCCATCCAGTGTCACAGGTGCTACATAGCACTTCATTGTATTCAGTGCTAGAAGCAGTCTAGGGATGATCCAGAGTACACGGGAGCATTGCATAGGTCACATGCATATAATGCACCATTTTGTATAAAAGATTTGTGCATCTTCTGATTTTGGCACTCGTGGAGTGGCTGGACCCTGTGCCCATGGATGCCAAGAGATACCTGTATATTTGTAATGGGAGAAGAGCAGAGTGAGCAGGGGGCATGGTGCCCAAGGGCTGGGCATGGCACTAGCCTTGGGGTCAGCTGGTGCTTTCTGCAGAAGTAGTGGAGAGCGGTGGGGGCTCTCTGTGGAGGGGCATTTGCCCTCTCCTTACTCTCCCCTTTTCTAACGTCTCTACTAATTTTCTGTCCTACTCAGAGTAATCCATTTTGGACCTTTTGTCAGATTCCCACCAAAGCCTCATTCCCTCTAAACTGATAATCTTACCTCCCACTTGAGAAAACAGCAGTAATCATAAGAGAAATGACCTTATCTTCCAATACCAAGCCACGTCCTGACCTCCTTCTGAACCGCATCTGCTGCGCAGTGCGAGGGAAGCACCTTCCTGCTGCTCCTGGCTCCTGCGCTCTGTTCCCTCCTGTCTGCGCTAGTCCTGTGCTTTTTCAGTGTCTCCAGTCCCTATGTCGTTTTGGCCACAACTCTATAGGTTCCTCACCATCGGTCTATACATAGGCACATGGCCATCTTTTAAAAACAGTCCTGAGGGACCCCATATCTGCCTTCCAGGTGCCACCTCATTTCCATTTCTCTCATGGCTGAATCTCTTAAAGCAATTACTCATGCTTCGTGTCACTTTAACTCCTTCTGCTAACAAGGCTAACCACCACATGCGGTTAGAGAGCGCTTGGAATGTGGCTCGCCTCAGGGACTGAATTACTAATTATGTTGAATTTTAATTGATTTAAACAATAGTCTCATGGGACTATCAGTGGCTACTATTATGGATGGCACAACCCTGAAGGATTATAATTGCACAATCTTAAAATCTGGGTTAAAAATCAAAGCTGGGGTTCCCACCAGTGAATAAGGATCCAGTTGGAAGCGAGGATTCTTGAAACTTCACCTGGTAGATTTCCAAGCTATTTGGCTCCTTCATGCTTTCCCTCTGTGTTTGCAGAAGGCAAAGCAAGGAACGGTGGGGAGCAGTCCCCTGCCCACCTGTACGCACACCGCTAGCAGAGCCCCTGGGTCCCAGAGCCATGCTCCCATTGCCCTTGTCCGCTGAGAGCCGGCGGGAATCACAGAGTCACTCCAGGAAAGCGTGGTCCTTGGCCTGCAGCACATCTTGACGTAATGACCTCCCCAGGCGAAGGCCTTGAGAGCTAATCAGGAGGTGGATGAAATGGATGTGGGTACTTTAAAAATCAGTGTATTAAGGACGAGTGATTCATCTGGGGGGTACTTCATTCCCTTCTCATTTCTGCCTAAGAAGAAAGTCCACGCCTGGTGCTTGTTCTTCAAGCTCTCGTTAATACTTCCCCATCTTTCTGTCTTATAAACACCATCTCCAAGTTTTGGCAGGTGCAGCACAGCATCGAGACAGAATGTGACGCGCTTGCGTCCTGTTCCGTTTTGTAGCTTTCTGTGGTACTGGTTTTCCCACTTAGGGTAAAAGGTGAAGCTTCCTTTTTAAATGTGTTTGTATTTTAAAGAATTGGTTTAGAGAAAACTACTAAGTAATAGTTGGGGTGACCTTTGGACCTAGCAAAAGCCATGTTGCCATTCCTAAATGCCCTAAACCTGGGGAGCGCTGCCTCAGAAATGAACGTGCAAGACTGACAGGTCCATGTGTTTGCAAGACTGGCCGTTTCTCAAGCAAAGCAGCTCTTTCCTTGCGCAGCCGTCAAGGCCTGGTGCCTGTCTTCATCCTGTTTCTCATCCCACAGGTTCGTTTACCAAGCAAAAGTTGGGGGCCGTTGGTTTCCAGCCGTCTGTGCACACAGCAAGAAGCAAGGCAAGCAGGAAGCAGCCGACGCGGCCCTGCGTGTCTTGATTGGGGAGAACGAGAAGGCAGAACGCATGGGTTTCACAGAGGTAACCCCAGTGACAGGGGCCAGTCTCAGAAGAACTATGCTCCTCCTCTCCAGGTCCCCAGATGCACAGCCGAAGACAGTTAAGACGTCTACTTTTCCTGCTCTCTTTGCTGGGGGGAGGGGGCATGCAGCTCCTCTCTGAGGAGAGTTGGCTGGTCACTGCTGTCACATGAATTGCTCCTAGGCTTTAGCACTAGCCGCGCTGCAGCATATAGCGGGGACACTTAGAGGTGAGAGGGGAAAGATGGCTCACAGTGCAGCAGACCGTGACCTCTTGCCCACTGTGAAACCTGGTGGGCGTGGCTGCATGGCCCTGACACTGCCACCTGTCCCCACAGCTTCCGCTCACTGGCAGCACCTTCCATGACCAGATAGCGATGCTGAGCCACCGCTGCTTCAATGCGCTCACCAACAGTTTTCAGCCCTCCTTGCTCGGCCGGAAGATCCTGGCTGCCATCATTATGAAGAAGGACTCTGAGGACATGGGTGTCGTGGTCAGCTTGGGGACAGGTGCGTGTTCTTACAGGGGCTGGAAGCAGGTTGTCCTCAGCCTCTACTAGAGTTCATGGGACAAGCCTGAAGTAGGGGCAAAAGCCTCGTTTCGCACAGCCCTCCCTGCGTGCCAGTGCGATGGCACTGACGTGTTGGTAAGCTCTGCACAGATACCGCAACAGCTGAAAAGCCCTGAAACCTGAAACACCCGGTTCCAGGCGTGCTGGGTGAGAGTTGCTTACCTCCCACTTGGTTTTAGCCTCAGTCAGCTCAGGAGATCTCTGATCATTTGGGGCTTAAGCGCCTTCAGACAGCCTTGGCCCAGCCTGCCAGCCTCTTTCTCTGATTATCCTGTTCTGCTTTCAATGCCTGCCCAGGGAATCGCTGTGTGAAGGGAGATTCTCTCAGCCTGAAGGGAGAAACTGTCAACGACTGCCACGCGGAAATTATCTCCCGCAGGGGTTTCGTCAGGTGAGCGAGGTCAGAGCGGCTCCTTGGCCTGCCGTGTGCCAGGCATCCCCTGCCTGTTCCCCTGTGGCCCACCAGGGCACCCCGGCTTCTGCCCGTGCCTGCCTGCACCCAGCACACAGACCCTGCCTGGCCGGGTGCACCCTTCACCTAGAGCCCGGACCTGGACCTCTGTCCCCTCTCGCCGGCTGCATCCGCTCCTCAGCTTGTTTCTAAAGCTCTTCCTGCGAACTCCCCTTCCTGCCCTTTTCAAACCCAAAATGTTCCCGGGGCTGAGGGAGCCCTCCATCTCCATTTGAGGACCGGTCAACAGCCTGGACTCTCTGCCCATGTTCTCCTCTGATTCACCCTGTCTTTACTGTATGAAGGGAGGAACTCGGGCAGAAGCACCAGCCTCCTGTAAGCCTTCAGTCAGTTTCCTCTGAAATCCCCGTAGCCACCATCGCGAGGTCCCCCTTACAGAAATGAAACGGACCGGAAGGATTACCGTTGCTTCATGCCCTGCTGGGGGCCCTGCGACCTCGAGCTGCATCATCCCTGCAAGTCGGCACCAGTCAGCTCTTCCTTCCTTGGGCCTCAGTGGAGTCAGGCTGGACGCACAGGCCACTCTTCCCAGAGGGGACCTAACTTCCTGACCTCACTTTGTTTTTGCAGGTTTCTCTACAGTGAGTTAATGAAATACAACTCCCAGACGGCGAAGGATAGTATATTTGAGCCTGCCAGGGGAGGAGAAAAACTCCAAATAAAAAAGTCCGTTTCGTTTCATCTCTATATAAGGTCTGTAGCACTTTTGTTGCTGCCAGAGCAGGCCCCCAGGAGCGGGTCCCCACATTGTCCTGGCCACTAAACCTGAGCTTATCCTGTAGCCCACCCCCGACTCCCACATACTCTGCCCCTGGCCCCACGGCAGGTGCAGACAATGCCTTTGAGCCCTGAGAAGGTGGAGGGAAGGTGCCGTGGGAGCAGGGAGGGAGACTGTGCAATGGGCCACTCTGCTTTGCAGCACTGCGCCGTGTGGAGACGGTGCCCTGTTTGACAAGTCCTGCAGTGATCGGGCTGTGGAAAGCACGGATCCTCGCCACTACCCTGTCTTTGAGAATCCCAAACAGGGCAAGCTCCGCACAAAGGTGGAAAATGGTGAGCGACACGTGACCTCCCTCCGTCCCACAGGCAGTTTGCAGGGTTTGCCTTGGGTCACTGAGCAAAGAAGACCCAGGTGTGGAGGTCTGCAGGAAGAGTGCTCCTAGCTCTCATCAGTGCCCTTGGGTGCAGGCGGCTTTGCCAGTCTGGATCGCAGCAGCAGGGGGGCTGGCTGGAAACACGAGCATGAGCATCATCATCCTGTGGGATCTGCATGGCTGTGGGATGGAGAGGAGAGCCTGGGTGAGGGTGGCAGAAGTGACATGGAGGGTCTGGCTCTCATGTCTTGTCTGCAGGGCTGCTCCCTGCCCACCAGCTCCTTCACCTCTTCTGGCTTCCACCACCCCTTCTGTCTCCTCACATCACCGCTGTTCCCTCCACACTGCAGCAGCCATCTGCCACCTCTCTGCTGAGCGGCCTAAAGCAGCGGTGGCAAACCAGAGGCACACGCGTTGTTTTTCTTTTAAACACCTTTTAAAAGGTGTTAATGTATGAGCTGTTTTTCCTAAACTAAAACTTGAATGTTCAAGTTTAATTGCAGTGTTTGCACACTGCAATAAATAAATGAGTTTTGGGTTGTAGTTTGGGCACTTGGTCTCTAAGAGGTTCGCCATCACTGACCTAGGATATAAGCTTATGACCCAGCAGCTCACTCCTAGGAGTACAAACCAACGCAACAGAAACATCTGCATATACAAAACTAGTACAGGAACATGGATAGCAACATCCATCCCTGGATGAATGCTTTGATACAGCACAATGCATCCATACGTGACCATCAGAAGGAATGAAGTATTCATGTACAGCATGGATGAATCTTGAAAATACCATGCTGAATGAAAAGAGCCAGTCATAGGGACCTGGGATTTAGCCCAGTGGCATAAGCACCTGCCTGGCAAGTGCAAGGCCATGAGTTGAATTTCTGGTACCAAAAAGGGGTGGGGGGAGCCAATCACCATTTACATGTAATATGTGGAACAGATCCGTAGAGACGGGAAGTCTGTTAGTAGGTGCCCAGCACTGGGGCTGGAGAAAAAGGGAGAGTAGGTAGAAGGTGTTTTTAGGGGGTGATGAAATGTTCTGAAATTGATTGTAGTGCTGGAAGCACGACTATAAAATATTAAAAAGGGTGTTAAAAATCGCCGACTTGTAGGTCGTAGAAAGGTGAATTGTATGGTATGAGGATGTATCTCTTAAAGCCATTACTGTTTTTAAAATGAAAGTAAGGACAGAAACGTCCTGTCAGTATCAAAGGCAGACCTGCTGTGACCTCAGCCTCCACTCGCCTCCACTCACCCACACCGCCTGCTCTCGTGCACCGGGAATCCAGGCTCATCAGCTCTTTCATCGGCTCCCTGAACCACCCGGCCCTTTCAGCCATAGGGCCTTGGCTGCTGCTGTTCTCTGGGTCAGTGATACTCTAGCTGTTCCTTCTCTGTGATGCCACAGCTGCCCCGACACTCCTGCCCCCGAGATTTTCCTGTGTGTCTTCCAACATAGCTCCCTCAAATGCTTCAAAGCACCAAGCACCGAGGGTTCCTGCAGATGGGTGGGTTTGCTTGGTTAGCGCGCCTTGCATTTCCCTTCTGTCTGTCCCTCACCCTGTACACACCGAAGGAGGACTAGGATCTACCGAAGTACTTGTCAGTGTCCAGCACCGGGCATAGCGCAGCACACAGTGGATGTCCGCAAGTGGTTTGGCCCTGAATCTCGCTGGCTCTGACTCCGGTCTCTCCTGCAGGCGAAGGCACAATCCCTGTAGAATCCAGCGACATTGTGCCTACGTGGGATGGCATTCGGCTCGGGGAGAGACTCCGGACCATGTCCTGTAGTGACAAAATCCTGCGCTGGAATGTTCTGGGCTTGCAGGGGGCACTGTTGACCCACTTCCTACATCCTGTGTATCTCAAGTCTGTCACACTGGGTAAGGGGTCTGCTTGGAGCTGGAACCCATCTGCCCTTCTTGGCCCAAATGCCAGGGACTACATGCTTCATCAGCAGGTGTTGACAGGGTGCCTCCCCTTTGCCAAGCGGGCTGGACTCGGTCAGTGATGGAAAGTTCTGGGAGGCCAAGAACTGGGAAAGCCTGCCTCGCGGTCTTGCCTAGGTGCACTGAAGAAGTGAACCTCTTGCAATGGCAGGGTCTTCGTGCCTTTGCTTGCCCCCCACTGGGCCTTACCTGGAATCTTGGCTATGGTCCCTTGTATGTCCTTGGGAGCCACAGTTACTTCGCTGTCTTGACACCTGTTTTGTGCCTTGGGACTCCCCACGTGCCCCTGCCTCTTATTAGCGTCTGGTACAAACACAGACATACACGCTTCTTTCTTTGTACCCAGGTTACCTTTTCAGCCAAGGGCATCTGACCCGTGCTATTTGCTGTCGTGTGACCAGAGACGGGAGTGCATTTGAAGAGGGACTACGATACCCCTTTATTGTCAACCACCCGAAGGTGCTCTGACCCCATTCTCTTGTCTCGTGGGTTTTTTCCCTTTTCAAGCAGTCCTATCAGCAGAGAAAAAGCGTACCCTGGACCAGGGCAGGCTGCATGTGTGCACCCAGGGCTCCTCTTTCCCTGTGGTCTGGAATTAGTCTGAAGTGATGTAGAGTCGGTATGTGAGGCTTCTGCTTGGTCACAGCCAAGCACGTGCTACATAAAGGGGGAGGATTGTGGCCCCACACGCGCTCTTTGCTGTGAGTCTTGAGTCCCTCGTTCCAAACCATGTCCTGAAAGGGTTCTCTCTCCCATTGTCCCTGGGACCTCTAGGTGGGCCGAGTCAGTGTCTATGATTCCAAGAGGCAGTCTGGGAAGACTAAGGAGACGAGCGTCAACTGGTGCTTGGCTGACGGCTGCGACCTAGAGATCCTGGACGGCACTAGGGGCACCGTGGACGGGTGAGGAGCTGGGAGGGCACCAGACTGGTGGGCTGAGCTCACTGGTGTCCCTCTGCAGAGCTTAGGGGCCGCTTACTGCCACACAGCTTTTCCACATGGCTCCTGACTCTGCTGACCCAGATGAGTCACAAGTGCTTTTGTCCCTAGGCCACAGCATGAACTGTCCCGCGTCTCCAAGAAGAACCTTTTTCTTCAATTTAAGAAGCTCTGCTCCTTCCGCTACCGCAAGGACTTACTGAAGCTCTCCTACGGTGAGGCCAAGCAAGCTGCCCGCGACTACGAGGCGACCAAGAGCTACTTCAAAAGGAGCCTGAAGGGCATGGGCTACGGGGACTGGGTCAGCAAACCCCAGGAGGAGAAGAGCTTCGACCTGTGCCCAGCGCCCAGTGACTGAGGCCCGGCGCCACACCGGTGAGAGGGTGGGAGGGAGGGAGGAGGGCCACGCGTTCCTCAGACTCCCCACCACACTGCTCAGCACACTCTCAGGTCTGTGCTGTTGTGTTTTTACACTTTGTTTGAATGGAGTCCTTGTTGCTGGTACTAAAGCCTAGATTCCCATTTACTCTGCTTCCTTGGGGATTTCTAGGCAGGGCCTGCTCAGGCTTCCGTCTCTTTTCCCAAGTAAGAAGCAGAGACTTCAAGGAAGGAGAAAGGGTTTACTTTCACCCAAAACATACACGGTCACCAAGCACCTGCTGCCCACCTCCCCTAAAGTTTTGTTTTTCCCATTTCCGTTTCCTTTGTGTTTGCTACGCTGGCCTCCTCGCGTGGACTTCATTAGGTTACAGTCAGTTCTCTTCAAATCATGTGGGGAATCCATGGTTTCATGCACAGATCCCACAGGCGCAGGTCTCCCCTGCTGAGAGTCCTCCCTGTGACCATCAGATTTCTCCCCCCCCCCCCCCGGGGGTAAAGAGGTGAGCTTGGAGCTTGTGGTGCCCTGTTCACAAGGTCAGGGTTGAAAACTGCAGTCAGCTGATACCAGTGCCAGGGGAAATGCCATTGGCCTCTGCAGACCCTGCACAGCCATGGGACCTTGCACTTCAGCGAGCCGGGGGAGCTGCTGTGGGGAGGTGTGTCCTTCCTTCGCCAGGGAGCAGGGAAGCTGAGAGCCAGCCAGAGTGGGCGCAGCAAGTTGCCCAAGCAGCAACTGAGGTTTCCCCTGCAGGGTGGCACAGACATTCCTCGGTGCACTGCCAAGCTCCCATCTGCCCTTCCATCTAACGCGTTCCTAGGAATAGGCCCTGCCTGTGCAGGAGGGGAGGGCTTGAGACCTCAACCAGCTGCTAGGAGAAACATCAGGGCAGATCTTAAGAGTGCAAATCATCTGCTCAGATGGTCAGGACTTAGCAAGAAGAAAGGCAGGAAAATCAGGTTGTGGGCCAGATCACAGTTCCATCCGGTATAATATTTCTCGGTATAATATTGATAGCAAGGGAAGCTGACGAAGCCATGTGTAAATTCAGAGTTTTTGAAAAGAATGCCAGAGATGTTGGTTCTTTGCTTTAGTTGCACTGCTTAGAATTGCAATGTGCTTTTTTCCCTCCATTCATCCAAGTGTTTTGATTTAGCTGTGGCTTTGGAAGCTGGTGGACAGGGCACAGGCCTGAGGTCCTCCTACTTGTTGGGGAGACAGCACTTGTAGGTGAAAGGGCAGGTTGTCCTCAAACTCTGCGGGCTTCTTTGTGTACACCTCCACCCTGCTTGACTGTGTGATAGAGCCTCAAGCCCCTGGGAAGGGCTGACCTCTGGGGCTCCATCAGCCTGGTATGCTCAGGACTGTGGAGCCCATGCTTCCTCTGAGATCAAGCTGCCACTGTGCTAGGGAGGACATCTTCCCCTGGACCGTCACAAGATTTTAGGTGTCCCCCACCTCACCCCTCACATTGCTGTCTGGTTCCCCCATCCTGTGTCTAGCCCACCTCTTCAGCTGTAGATAAATCCTTGTTTGCATTTGTATCATGACTACTAACACCCTATACTATGACCAAAAATTGACTAACACACAAGTTTTTAAGATACACTGAGTTTGTCTTTGCAAAACACAAACGCATCCCCAGGAGATAGTGGAGAGTTCATGCCCGTCTTTGGAATGGAAGAGGCCTGCTCCCTGGCATTGTGCGTTATCACCAGCTGAAAGGTTAGCTGCAGGCACAGTAAATCAGTCCTGGCAGCTGCCTCTGGGAAGAGCAATGTTGCGGGCCCAGCCATTGGGAGGAAGCTTCTCCCCTGGGTTCTGCAGGCCGGAGGCTGCTGATAGCTCAGGATGTTGGCCCTCTGGTCCTCTGGGACATTATTGTCTGGCAGAGCTGTCACTTGGCTGCCTCTGCTTTCCCGAAGAGCACAGGGTCTCTTGAAAGATGGCAGCCCCAGAGATCTTAATCTAGCAAACCTGAAATATTTTATTTCTGCTGTGGGAACAGAGCGAGACACCCCGCAGGACAGAGTCAGAGCTTGCACCGTGTTCACTTTCTATCCAGTCTGTTTTTCAGAAGAAAGGCCCCCTCCCCGTTTCTTTTTCATGATTTTGTAGTTGATTTGTCTGAACTGTGGCTATTGTGCATTCTGTGAATAATCACTTGTCAGTGCTTGAAGCTGTTTCCTTTACTCAAGGCAAGGAGCCTTTGTTGGCTTTGGGGTCTTGCCAGTGACCCCAAGAGCAGAGTGGGGAAGAGCCCAAGCGTAGCCTTGGTGCCATGATGGCTGCAGTCCAGTTTTATGATTCTGCTTTTTGTGCCCCTTGATTCAAAAGTATACATTCCTCATGAATAAAGACAAAGATAAAGCTGAGTTGTTAGAAAACTTTAAGTCTTGGTGTCGGGGGGAGGTAAAATGGGGACAGAGGCCCTGTGGTCCTCGGATAGGGGTAACATCATCAGCTGCATCTGACAGAACTTGGGGAGAAGACCATCCCTCCCCCTGCAGAAAAGCTGCTTTGGAGACCCTTGCTGGGCAGGTGAGTGGCTGCGGGCTGCCGGGTTGCATCTTGTACCGATGCTCAGCAAAACCCCCCCCCCCCCAGCACACCATTACGCATCTTGTCTCCTGGACTTAATAAGCAGGATTTCAAGGCCCAGAATAGGAAGAGGACCCTGAGGCTCACGATTGCTGCTCTGAGGGCTGTTCCTGTCCCTCCGCAGCCGTTTGCCTGTGAGGGTGTGTGCTGAGAGGCACAGCTGGGCCGCAGCATACTTAGCTGCAGTGTTAGCAGGCAGCGCTTCGCTTCTCACTTCACAGCACTGAAAGCTTTAATTTCAGCTCACTCCACATTGCAATGTCCTCGAGAATTTCTGGAAGACCCATCCTTGAGCTTTTAACACTGCCATCATACCAGTGACATGAAGAAGCTAACAGTGAAGCGAAGTCACTATGAAACTGTCCGCATTCTGATACAGATGGGACAGCTGGGGCCAGGAGAGCCAGTGACATGTTTGGGAGCATAATACAGACACTAGAACTTGGCAGAGTGAGAGTCTCCTGAAATACAGTGTCGGACCTGAGCAATTTTTAATTTCAAGGCTGTGGAGAATGTCCCCTGGCTTGATGTCCCAGGAGCCTCGAATGCCTCTGTCCTCAATCAGCGCTGGGTTCACTTGGAGGGAAATGTGGTTCCTGAGTGCTTTGGGGCATGGGCACTGCTGGGGGCGGAGGGCACAGCTCGGGAGAATGCATGTTCAGTACCTGTTGGAGCCAGTGGGTGGCGTGCTCCTGCCCGGCTCTGGGTGCAGGAAGAAGGCCTGCCCTGCAGGAGCAAGGCAGGCTCATTCCAGATGCTCTTCCTCATCTCAGGGTCTGCATTTTACTTTTTGTAGTGCTGGGCATGGAACATGCAACCTTGCATGTGCTAAGCAAGCTCTCTACCACTGAACCGTATCCCAGCCCCACGGTTTACTACCATTTTCAGGATTGGAGGCCTGAGGAAACTAGTTTTCTTGGAGCAGACTGCAGCCTTGGCTTCTTGGGGTCTCCCCAGGGGCCACTCCTGTGTTCTGTCTCTCCTGGGCACACCCACTTGGCCACTTCTTTCCCATCTGATAATGGGCTTGTAAGGCAACAAGCCATAATAATTCAACAACAGACCATTACCACTCACCTTTGCTTTGCTTTGGTACAATGCCTTTGACTCATGGATCAGTGTCTCCAGCATTCCGATTACCACATTTGCCAGGTGGACCATGAGAATCACTGCCCCACTGCCCAGCCACCACATAACCACCAAAAATACGACAGAGTGACAAGATAATCTTTGGAAACAATTTTCTTGAGAGACTCTTGAGTTCCTACTGAGTCCAGCTAGGGCGGGCTAGTCCCGTGGTGCTAGTCTCGGAGTGCAGACAGGAAGCAAAGGGCAGTGCGCAGAGACCAGCACCAAAGGTGTGTGAGTGAGGTGTCCTACCAATGCCTAGAGCTATGTCCCTTAAGCACACTGACCATCAGGTGGACCCCTTAGACTGCCCGGATAACTACTGAAAGGTGGCTGCCCGTTCTGTCTGGTCAGGGCCCCTGAGGGGAGTTGGTCCGCACTGGGCTGTGGGGTGTAGGACACCAGCGCACTTCTGTCTGGACTGAGTCACTCCGGCCTGGGAATGATGCAGAGAGGCCCCAATGCCCCTCACTTTCCTCTGTAAGATCTCCGGTCCTGAAGGCCACAGCGAGAGCCTGCACTTCGGGGCCGTCTCGGTTTTCCAGCTCAGCACTGTTCACCTGCTGTCACCTGGCCCCTTCCGCACAGGGCTGTGTGAGGAAGTGACATCATTGGCACAGAGCACACACTCAGGACACAGCAGCTCATCCTGAGCTTTGGAGAGGCCAAGACTGGCCAAGGTCGAGCTCCCAGATCGTGCTGTTTCCTCGGGGCGGTGACCTGCCCTCTGTGGAGAGCCCTCCTTGCAGAACATACACGGAGGGCTGGGGTGCTGCCTCAGTCTGGTTTGCTTTCAGACTTGGCACCAGCTCTTCCAGGGTTGCAGGCCTCCATGCCAGGAGGCCCCCTAGGCTGTGGCGCTGACTCCCAGAAGCAGAGCCAGAAAGCTGTGTGCTGTCTTTTCAAAGGTGGCCATAAAATGACGACTCTCACCATCTGATGATACATCCAGCTCCTGTTCTCACTCTCCTCCCCCAAGTCCCCATGCCAGATTTCCACCCAGTTTCTCTACCTCCCTCTTCATATCCGGAGCCACCTCCTGCCCAGCACTGTCTCGAGAGCTAGCCCCACCTTGTGAAGGAGGCCAAGGGCCTCCCCGACACCACAAAAGGGAACACTGAACCCAATAGCAGGACTGTGGTTCTCCACAGGCTCCCAGGGCCCGTGCACTGGAGCGTACCCTCGCTGGCCGTCCTCCTCCCTACTGTGGGGGTCCCCAGAGGGTTGTACCCAAATGGAGTGATGCTGCCCAGTTACCTTCCTCCAGCGCCCCTACGCCCTGCGTGCTGCGCCCCTGCCTACTGTCGTTTCCACTGAACACATGCAGAACAGCATGTTCAGGGGTACACGCCTTACACAGATCAGACCGCAAACCACCTCCGCACCTCAGTTTTCCTGTAAAGTGGGACACAAGTTGGACACACAGCTCTCTAACAGCCCTCTCTCGTTCTCTGGTGACTAATGTGGACAACAGCCACTCATTAGGGGGTGGTGTTAAAAGCAAGCACAACCCCAGCAGCAGCTGATGGGGACCCCAGCCCACAGCTAGAGTTCCCTTCCAGGTGCTGCTGCCTATTCCAGCTGTTCTCCAGGTCTGTTGAGTTAGCAGTAGGCCTACGCATGATCCAGGCCATCCCCAACACTGCTCTAGAAGAGGGCATCTGCATGATGCAGGGGCATCCCCGCCACCAGGAAGAAATGGCCACACTCCCACTCTGAGCAGTGGGCATGCGCTGAGGTGCCATTCCATAGGCAGTCTACATCTCCCGGCCCAGCACACACCTGTCCAAGGGAAAGATAGGGCCAGGGCAGAGACCTGCCAGGGAGGGCACAGCCCAGCAGGTCACTAGAGATGTGCTGTCCCGGGCCAGTGGGAGCCAGCCTGCTCAAGAAGAGGGCAGGTAATGAGGCCTGCGGTGGAGGTGGCATCCCAGGGGCTCTGATGGTCTCTCAACTCAGCATTCATGAAGAGCCTGCTCTGTGCCAGGTACAGTGATAGACTTTCACCAGCATCCTTCAGCCTCACCATACCCCAGGAGGGGAACATTCCTCTCCCTGTTTTATAAACAAGGAGGCTGAGGCCTAGCAAGCGTTCACTGGCTCAGTGAGAGAGCAGAGGAGCTGGGCCTAGATAGAACCTGGTGTCCAGGACTTGTCCAACGCTCTTTGCCCATGCTGTGTTCTCCCCTGCCCATCAGCATGGTCTCCCGCCTCCCCTGTGCTTGGAGAAGAGCAGTTTCCTCTGGGCTCAGGACACAGGATGCCCTGTGTTGGGTCAGATCTCCTGGGTGCAACTGGTCGACTTATCCCTCTGTGCATAGCCATTTGCTGGCCCAGCACTGAGCACCATGTGCATGGGGGGTGAGGGGCAGAGCATCCTTAATAGGTCTGTATCCTGGGCTTACCAGCCAAGTGGCCTCTGGAGGACACTGGGAGCCGCCTGCAGGGCCTCAGGGTAGGCAGCTGAAGCGCTGCTTCCTGGGAAGTCACTGGTGGCAGCAGACCTGTCCTGAAGCCTGCTTCCAACCTGCTCAGGTTTAGCTGGTGATCGCAGAGAGGAGTTATGAGCCACGAAGATGGCCCGAGGTTCAGCCATGTGCCCCCTGTTCTGCCAGGCTCCACTGCCCGGCCCAGCTCTGCCGTGGACAGAAAGGCCAGGTCTGCCTGAAGCTGATATCTTCACTTCCTTCCTTTCAGCAGTCAGTCAGTTCAAACTAGGGGAAAGGCCACTGTCCAGATAGATGGTTCTCAGGGTGGGGAGGAAGCCGTTCAGCCTTGTGGCACCTTCCAGGCCTGTGTCTTCATTTGTTATTTAAGTACCATTCACTAACCGACTGCTCACCGGGGCATCATTGGAACACGGCTCCCTTTTGGAATCCATGACTGGAAAAGGTTCTTCCAGACCCCGATGCCTGCAAACTTGCCCTTCTCACACAGGTTGGTATTGGGGCCTCAACCTCTCAGGGTGCTATTCAGAGGCTCAGAACGCAGAGGCCCACCACTCCCTTACCCACAGCGAGAGAGAGATGAGGGAAGTCAGGATGCAGAGACCTTGTCATCGGGCAGACGGGGACCCGGGCTGTGCTCTGGATCCCTCAGAGGCACTGTTCTGTGGGACTGAGCCAGAAGCCTTCCGAGGAGTTAGACGCAGGACCAGGCAAAGTCCTCCGGGCAGGACTCCCTAGCGCTGTGGGCTGGGGCCCAGTGAAGTAGAGTGGAGGCCAGGTCCCATCAGCTCCTCTCCTCTGCGCCACCCCTGGTGTCAGCCAGGCCAGCACAGAAACCGAGCTCCTGCCGCTTTGCTCTTCCCTGACACTCCATTCTCCCATGATGCCGAGGCCTTGGATCCTTCTGTCCTTTCTGGGCCTCTTCTGATCAACCCGCTTGGGGTGGGGGGCTCTGACATTTCTGTCCCCACCTTGCAGCCTTCACTGTCCTCTACCTCCACTGTTGTCCAGTTGGCCAGAGGAGAGGAGAGCAGCCAACATGTGAGCTGGTCCATTCCTCCAGGTTGCAGCTGGCTCCGGGGATGGAGGTGTAGGGGGAGGTGAAGCAAGAGGACAGATCTATGGGGCGGCACCCCTCTTCCTGGTAGCTTGCCTGTCCATCCTCCACCCAGCACTACTGAACAGCAGGGGCAGTGGGGCGCAGAAGGGTAGAAGTGAGCAAGGTCTCACTTAGAGCTGGGAGCTGAATGGTCTGGGTGAAGGAGGGTGGTGGTGGTGTAGTTCTGGAAAAGGGGCTGCAGGAACATGCCAATGGTGCCAAAGACACAAAGGAAGACAAAGATCCAGAGAAAGAGGCGGTCGATCACCATGGCGACATACTTCCAGTCCTCACTCACCTGCACGGAGAAGGTGAAGGCCTGGTGTCAGTCACATGATGAGGGACAGGAGTGGGATGAGTATAAGCAGGTCCACACAGACAGACACACACCAGTCCTCCTCCTCCCCAGCCATCGTGATGAGCTTTCTAAAGCACAGTCCCACTCTGACCTGCCTTCATGGCCTATCCGCAGCTCCAGATCTGCAGTCCAGGTCTACGCATGACAGCTGAGGTCCTATCTCCTCTCCTCTCCCACCCCGCAATCCAAACTTACCAAACCACATGTTCTCTCAGGTCTCTATGCCTTTGGGTTTCCTTCGTATCTGAAAAGTGTGACCTGTGTTCATCATGCTAAGTCCTCTAGGTGTGCAAACAGCTACATATCCCTCGAAGTCCAAATTAAATGTCACCTTCTCTATGAAGCACCAAAGCCCCAAAGGGAGAAGACAGGAGTCAGAAAGATCATACGCTCCAGGTTTTGAGAGGCAACCAGCACCCCTCAGAGCAGTCCCCCCACAGCCTGATGCCGGGCCAGTGTACACAGGAGCCCTGCAAGCTGGCAGAGTGGGGGTTGCCAGCCATGCACCCTCCTTGGGTCAGGAGCTGAGTAACCACTGACGCATGTGGCCACTGTGTGCTACTGTCCACCTGGCACCACGCTAGGCACTGCAGATAGAACTTAGCAAGACGAACGCAGCCTGCAGTTTACAGTTTCCCAAGGAAGGTGGAGGCAAAAATATATAAGACTGTTAAAAATGACACCCGGTGTGGGAAAGCAAGACTGAGACAGAGAAATGGAGGAGGATACAGTGCCCAGGGCGGCCTGGAAGGCCTCAGTGGGGAGTGGCAGTTAAGCTAAGATCCCGTGGGTGAGGAGAAACCCACCGTTTCAGGGATAAGCTGAAGGAAACCTCCGCAGACAAATGCGAATAGTACCCTTTAAAAATGTTCATGCCATGAAAGACCATGCTGAGAAGTGATTCCAAACTGAAGGAACTGAAGGAGACATGACAGTACGTGCAGTCTGAGGTCTTGGTTTGTGGTGGGGATGGGGACAGTGACACCAGAAAGGATATTCCTGGGACAAATGGAAATGTAAAGAATGTGGACTTTATATTAGATAAAGACATTGATGGTCAGTTTTCTGCATGTGACCATTAATGCTGGGGTTTAATTTGTTTTCTGCTGAGGATGCAACCCTGGGTCTCAAGCACTCTCCACCACTGAACCACACCCCAGCTCCAACCCGGGTTAGGCCAGAAAATGTCCCCCGCTCTTTTTTATCTTTTTAAGACAGGATCTTGCTATGCAGCTCAGGCTGGCCTTGAGCTCACTTTGTAGCCCAGGCTGGTCT
>PVLA01014728.1:0-28927 GCA_004027455.1 Hydrochoerus hydrochaeris
AAACAAACAAGAAACTCTTAGACTCTTGGCGGCTATTATGCTACCACAAAAATTGGCCATAGTGCACTGCAATAGCCACCAAAAAGATACAGGCTCTATAATACAGGGCAACAACCATGCAGATAAAACTGCGAAGCAGGCAGCCTTAAGTGCCCCTACCACTTTGCTCCTGGAGGTCAATACTCTATCAGAGACCTGTCCAGATGAGCCTCTCCAAACTCCCAAGAGGGGAAAAACAGAACTTCTAGCCTATCTCCAACAGGCCCATAAGTTAACCCATCTGGGGACAAAAAAGTTGTTCTTATTAGGCAGAAATCAATCAACAGATAGTCAACTGTCAGCCGCCCAAATTAAGGAACTAGCAGAACAAGTTACCAAAAGTTGCCAAGCTTGCCAGGTTGTCAACACTTTCCCCTCCAAATCCCCAAAAGAAAAAAGATTATGAGGAACCCGGCCGGGAAAATTCTGGGAAGTGGATTTTACTGAGATAAAGCCAACTAGATATGGGCTTAAATATTTGTTAGTCTTTATAGACACTTTCTCAGGATGGACTGAGGCATTCCCTACCAAAAGGGAGACTGCACCGACGGTAGTTAAAAAGTTGATGGAAGAAATCTTTGCTCGTTTTGGCCTGCCAAAGGTAATTGGGTCTGATAACGGGCCGGCATTTGTGGCTCAGGTAAGTCAGGGATTGGCGAAGATATTGGGGATTGATTGGAAACTTCATTGTGCTTATAGACCCCAGAGTTCAGGACAGGTAGAGAAAATGAATAGAACAATCAAAGAGACCTTGACAAAATTAGCCAAAGAGACTGGCTCTAAAGACTGGACCATGCTCCTACCTTATGCTTCGTTCAGAGCTAGAAACACTCCTTCCTCCCAGCCGCCTAATCTAACTCCCTTTGAGATCCTATATGGAACCCTTCCCCCCATTCGGGACCTCAGCCCCCTACTTAAGGACACCCATTTACCCCATACCTTTTTAATTAATAGACTCCAGGCTCTAGACCAAATTCTAAAGGTCCTGTGGCGCCAACTCTCTTCAGCCTACCAGCCAAGTGATGGACCCGCTCATCACCAATACAATGTAGGAGACTTCGTTTACGTCTGTCACCATCAGATACAGACCCTAAAACCACGCTGACATCGCATCCTGGATCCACACATCTCAACTCAAGCCAGCACCACCATCGCCGGAGCCTCAATAAAAATTGGAAAAGACTAAAAATCCCCTCAAATTACGGGTTCATAGGGTTACTATTCCTCCTCCTCCTTCCCCTAGGACTTTTCCTTAAGGAGGGGGGATTATGAGCAGCCTTAAAAGAACAATGCTGCTTCTATGCAGATCATTCTGGAGTTGTTAAAAGAGTCCATGGCCGAACTCAGGTAAAGATTAGACCAAAGACAAAAAGAATGAGAAGCCCAACAAGGCTTATTTGAGTCTTGGTTCAGCCAGTCTCCATGGCTCACCACCTTACTGTCAGCCCTAATGGGACCCTTGATTGTGCTACTCTTAATAATAACTATAGGATCCTATATATTAAATAGAATAACAAACCTACTATAAGGTCAGATTGACAATATAAAACTAATGCTCCTCAGACAACAATATGCGATTCTAGATGATCCCAACAATAAACACCCCGATCTCTAAGATTAGAGATCCACAACACAAAAAGGGGGGAATGTAAGAGGAATTTTCTCTAGTTAAAAGTACATGGTCTATGCTACTCATCTCCTCCCAATATTCTGGGAATTGAGCCATTATAGTTAAATCTGCCTAGATTAAATTCAGACAAGGATTAAGCTGACTAGAAAACCTGGGTTGTGAAGTAGAAACAGCCCCCTCCCATGTTTAAGGAATTTATGGAGTGTACCTTCCCTGGGCATCTGCTGCCCATATTAGGAAGCACCCTCCACTGCCCAACTCTAGACCACCCTATAGTCGCCCCCTGCAATGAATGTAGAAAGCCATTTAAACTAACCAATGCCTTCTGCTTCTGTGACCATGCTTGCAAAGACCCCTCCTCCCTTTGTTCAGTAGTTTAAAAGCCATGCTCCGGCACACCTTGTGGCTCTCTGTTCCTGCAAGTTCAGTGAGCCCCATGCATGCTTGGACAATAAAAACCCCTTGCCAATTGCATGAGAAGGCCTCTGTTGGCTTCTTCCTACACGCAGCGGGCATCTCGACCCTCACAAAACATGCACAACTTGTGAACTAAATAAACCTTTCTTTCCTTTATTTGGGATGGTGGATATTTCAGCTCTGCAAGAAGAGAAAAGTAATCAAGATAAATGTCACTTCTGCAGCAGCCTGAAGAACTTGATTGGAACTAACAACATGGCAGAGGGTGGAGAATTTCTTCCTCCTCTGTCAGATGAGAACTGGAAGTGCATGCACACTGGAAGTCTCTACAGCTTTATTCATTCTCATGCTACAAAATAGACTTCATTCTATTGCTTACAATGGTAAACAGTTTTTCTATGAAGGTTTCAGTTTACATAAACCCAAAAGAAATCTTTGAATAGTGGGAAAACAGCTCAGGTAAAAAGATCACAAATTCAAGCCCAGCATGGCAATTTAGCAATTCAGTGAGCCCTTATCTCAAAATTTAAAAAATAAAAAGGTTCTGGAGTTGTAGTTCAGTGTGAAGGCTTTGGATTTAATCCCCAGTATCACAAAAGAAAAAATAAATTGGAAGGGAAAAGGTAGATGTAGTGGCTATTCAGAAGACAGAGGCAGGAGGATCACAAGTTAAGGCTGCTGATGAAACTGCATGAAATTATGTGTAAAATTTTTTAAAATGTCAAAAGGAATAAAATGACTAGGGGTATAGCTTAGTGCTCCCTGAGTTCAATCCTTGAGCCTTCAAGAATCAAAATAAAATAGCAAAGATGAAAGAAATGAAAAAAATTCACTTAGAACAATCATTTGGTTTAAGCCAAAAGTCAAATCAGTGAACCAAGGTGTTCTGGAAATGCAGAGCTTTTGAAGAATGCACCAAACAGTTATCTTGGGGCCTGCATTTCTTAAGAATATCTGACATGGGAGTGCTGAGGCTTTTGCAGCAGTGTTGGCCTTCTGGTTTTTTTGCACTCATTGTGGAGGTCTCGGCGAGGACAGTAGATGTTGAAATATTCTGTATGAGATCTTTATCAACATTTTAAAGAAAATGGAAATCAGTACTTTTCATTACATATGCACTCTATTTTTTTGTTCATCCTTGCCAAAGTCTCATTTTCTTTTTATAAAATATAAGCACTAGAGAACTGTAAAATATTCTACTAATTCTAAATTTGTACAGTTCAAAAAAGGATAATGAACTACAGTGATAAAGTTCAGACTACTCTCCAAACTTTATAGCTGTTCTGCTAGGGATTCATTTTCTTGTGCATTTTACTCTCACTTATAATTTTATATGCTTTCTGTTCACTCTGCTGACTGGTGACCTGGCAACTTCATTTATGTTGCAGATTAATACAGGGGCCTCTCTGAACCTAAGTCTGCAAGGCTGAGGCAAGAGGATGGTGAGTTTGAGAAAGAAAGCAAAGCAAAGCAAAGCAAAGCAAAGCAAAAGCCCAAGAGAGAGAAGTGCAGCATTATCTCCTCCTTCTCCTCTGTCCAATCATTACTGGAAGGGGAGCTTCCCCAACTGATCATGTCTCAGAGAGCTTTATTTCAACAGCAAGTGCTATTCTTGAACCTACATGTTCATCACAGTGCTTCTGGAAAGAGCGGGGAAGGTGAGGTGTGTTATCTGTGGTTATCACTGTACCTGTCTCACACTTTTAGATGTGACCCTGGCAGGAGCTGAAAGATTCATAGTGAAAGCTTAGCAAACTGATCCCAGCTGATTTTAAACATTCTTTTCAATTCAATTATTTATAGTAGAATTCCACTAAAAAATGAAAACTGCATGGAAATGATAAAAGGGAGGAAATGTCAGGCTAATACTATAAGCAGGCCAATTCCTGTCCAAGAGCTCATGAGGCCATACGATCAAAGTAAAATGATCAAAGATAATTTAACGACTTGTTTCTTCAGTGTGCCATAGGCTACTAAGTTCCATAAATGAGAGTGTCAATATTTCTGGTTATATTTCAGATAGATCAAAAATTACAAGTAACTTACAATATCCTTGAAGGTCCTAAATATCTACTAATTTTATTTATAACAGGGGAAAATGCATCTGGAATCTTCAGTAGAAAGGCATTTTATTTGCTGTATGTGGTGGGTACTGAAGTCAAAAGAATCAGCCTAGAAAAAGCTGGATAGCCTGCCCATCTCATTCAACACTCTGAACTAAGCTGCATGAATATCATCTCTTCTGTCAGTGCTTTACCATGTCCTGAAGTCAAAGTTCTAGCAGAGTTTGTTAGGCTGACCTTGCCTTGAACAGTGGTGGAGCCAACAGGAAAGGTTACAGAAGGCTCATCTGGCACCTCTTTATATGTTATATACTCTGAAACAGCAGGTCCATCCACTTGAGTGAGCAGTAAAATAAGACTGAATTGCTTGCAATTCTGCTGCCTCAGCCTCTCAAAGTGCAGGGACTACAGGTGTGCTCCACCATGCCTGTCAGGCCTGTCTTTTTTAATCAATGCCCACTCCCACTCCCTCCCAGAATAATGTTAAATTTCATATAATGAGGTATGTATTTATATGTAGACAAAGGCATATTTTTGAATAAATACACATAGATGAATAAAGGTGTTTGTCCAGAACTAAAATATTTACTTGATATTTCAAAAATGCCAGCCACATTTCATGGATTATGCTAGAAGAGAAGTCAGGGGTGTCTGGCTGACATGCTGTGACTAAATGTGGGCCCTCTGTAAGTCATTCATGTTATTCTGTGCTAGTGTGTTCTGTTTTAATTAACAGAGTCCTGTAACTCTAAGAGCACTCTGGCAGTGTCCTCCCTCGAGGCCCCTGCCATTCTGGTCCCCACCATTTCCTGGAGACAAAGGGGTTGACACCTGCTCTGCTATGTCCTGCCTGCTGCACTGACCAAGTGGCTTACTATGGCCCAGCGAAGCAGCAGCCCCACGGCTGTGAGTGGGGTCATGGCGACACCCTCACCCAGACAGAAGTCAGTGAGGTGGCTCCCCTTGTTCATGAGGATCCTGCATCTTGCTCTAGGGAAAGCACCTGCCAGTGTCAGAGAGGCCATTTCTAGATTATTCCAGATTCCAGCACAGCTGGCAGCCCCTGGGAAGGACTGTCCAGCTGAGCTTCCTGCTCAGTGATGCTGTCCCTCTGTTGCTGCCTGGGCCTTGGACATGAGTGGCCGGGCTGCTTTGATGGCCATGCTGCTTTGCCATCCAGCTTGGCCCAGCGGTGATATTTGCTGCCGGAAACACCAGATCACCTTTGTTTCCAAAAGGAAAGTGCTTTTCCTCTGCAGCCAAGCCCCAATGGGCTCAAAGAGCAGAGGCCGAAAAGAAGGCATTCTTCTCGGAGCCCCTACAGTGGTGGGGATGAGCACTAATTTTTCCTCCACCCCTGATGGCTCTTTCCTGGTTAAACCTCAGGGTGGCTGTCCTGAATTCTGCAGCTCTGCAGAGCGGCTCCTGGCATGTACAGGCACTCAAAGAGGAAACAGCGTCCACGACAACATAATCAATAAGAATTTTTACTACAACATACTGTAACCTATGGAATGCAATGAAAGCAGTCCTAAGCAGGAAATATATAGCAAGAAATAGTCACATCAAGAAAATGGAAACAACACAAATAAATAATCTAATGCTACATCTCAAGCTTCTAGAAAAGAAAGAATAAGTAAAACGCAAATCTCATAGAAGAGAGGAAACTGTGAAGATTAGAGCAGAAAATAATGCAATTGAAACTAGAAATACAACACAAATAATTAATTAACTGAAAAGCTGGTATTTTGAGAGAATAAACAAAATTGATAAACCCCTAGCTAACTTTATCAAGAAAAAGAAACAAAAAACTCAAATCCATAAAATAAGGTCTGAAAAGAAGGAAATTAGTGAAGATCCCATGGAAATTCAAAAGATCATGAATGCCTACTTTGAAAATCTCTACTCACATAGGGTGGAAAACACCGAGGAAATGGACAGTTTCTAGGAAAATATGAACTACAAAGCTCAACCAAGAAGATATATCAATTTTGAATAACCCAATATCAGCTAATGAGATGAAAATTGTAATTAAAAACTTACCAACAAAGAAAAACCCAGATTCTGATGGATTCACAGCTGAATTCTATAAAAAATTAGAGAAGATTTAATGCCAATACTCCTTAAACTCTTCAATGAAGTTGAAAGAGAAGCAGTCCTCCCTAACTTATTCTTGGAGGTAAGTATCACTCTGATACCAAAGCCAGAGAAAGACCCAACCAAAAAGGAGAACTAGAAACCAATCTCACAGATGAACATTTATGCAAAGATTCTCAATAAAATATTGGTAAATAGAATGCAGCCAATCATTAAGAAGATTATACACCACTATCAAGTGGGATTTATTCCAGGAATGCAGGGATGATTCAACATACACAAATTAATAAAAGTAATACACCACATCAACAGAGTCAAAAATAAAAATTACATGATCATCTCAATAGATGCAGAAAAAGCTTTCAATAAATTCCAACATCTTTTCATGATGAAAAATACTACAGAAAATCAGAATAGAATGTATGTACCTCAAACTTATAAAGGCCATCTATGACAAAACAACAGTCAACATTATACTAAATGGACAAAAACTGAAATCCTTCACTCTAAAATCAGGAACAAGAAAAGGATGTCCACTATCACCTATTTAACCTAGTTTTGGGATTATTTGCCAGAGCAATCAGATAAAAGGGAGAAATAAAAGGAATAAAAATAGAAAAAGAAGTTAAATTATCGCTATTTGCAGATGACATGATACTCTACATAGTAACTCCAAAAACTCCATTGAAAGACTACTAGAGGTAATACACAAATTCAGCAGCATAGCTGGATACAAAGTCAGCACTGAAAAATCAATAGCATTCCTGGACACAAAAAATTTACTGATAGAGAAATTATGGAGATATCACCTTTCACAATAGTATATGAAAAAATTAAATACCTAGGAATCAACCTAAGAATGTAAAAGACCTATATGTTGAAAATTGTGCTACTGTAAAAAAGGACATTGAAGAGGATATTAGAAAGTGAAAGGTTATTACTTGCTCTTGCTTACAAAGAACGAACATTGTGCAAATGGCCATACTCCCAAAATTGTTATTCAGATTTAATGCAATACCAATCAAAATACCATCTTATACATTACAAATCTAGAGAAAAAATTCCTAAAATTCATTTGGAAACAGAAGAAATCTGAAGTAGCAAAGGCAATTGTGGGCAACAAAGGCAAGACAGGAGGCATCTCAATTCCTGATTTGAAACTATACTACAAAGCCACAGTCATAAAATCAGCATGATACTGGCAAAGAAATAGACCCAAGGATTAGGGGAACAGATTAGAAGATGCAAGCACTACTACAAAGACACTCAGCCACCTTATATTTGACAAAGAGACTAAACATGTTCACTGGAAAAAAGACAGCCTCTTTAATAAATGTTGTTGGAAAAATTGGCTTTCCACTTACTGAAGGCTGAAAATAGATCCATGTCTATCACCAGACATGAAACTAAAATCAAAATGTATCAAGGATCTAAATATTAGAAACACTAAATCTACTTGAAGACAAAGTAGGTAAAATCTTGGGGACATAAGGATAGGGAGAAAATTCATGAATAAAATGCAAATTGCATGGGAAATACTTCAAAGAATCAACAACTGGGATCTCATATTACTAAAATGTTTCTGTACTTCAAATGGAATCACCAACAAAGTGAAAAGAAAATCCACAGAATGGTAAAGAATTTTAGCCAACAAACTCTCAGACAAAGGACTTACATCCAGAACATATAAAGAACTGAAAACCATGAAGTCCCCAGATTTAAAGACCCTCTCCAAAAATGGGAATCTGAGATGAAAACACAATTCTCAGAGAAGATATACAAATGACAAATAAATATATGGACAAATGTTCACCATCACTGGTTATTGGAGAAGTGCTGATTAAAACAGCATTGAGATTTCATCTCACCCTGGAAAGAATGGCTGCCATCAAGAAAACAACCAGATAAAAATTTTGGCGAGGCTGCGGGGGGGAAAAGGAACACTTATCCACTGTTAGTGGGAGTGCAGGCTGGTGCAGCCACTGTGGAGGTCAGTATGGAGAGTCCTCAAAAAACTAGGATTGGAGGTTCCATTCAATCCAGCTATTCTCCTCCTGGGTATTTTCCCAGAAAAACTGAAAAGGTCATGTCCCAGTTGTATATGTGCACCCATGTTCATACAGCACAATTTGTGATAGCTATATCTTGCCAACAACTAAAATGCCCATCAACCACAGAGTGGATAAAAAAATGTGGTATTTTTATACAATGGAATACTGCTCAGCTATAACAAGGATGATCTTTGGGCCTTCAATGGTAAATGAAGGCAATTTGAGAACATCCACATTAGTGAAATAAGACTCACATTAGTAAATATCATATTGTCTCTCTGGTGTAAAAATAATAAGAATGGATAGAATAATGGTATCCAAAGAGTATAATAGATATAAAAGTATATAGATATAATAGATATTGCAAAAGTGAAAGGGAAGAAAAGTGCTCTTAAGGGATATAATGGTATGTATATTAAGGGATATAATGGTATGGTGTGTAAAATAGATAACCATATTATTGAGCTTTTGTTAGATCATTCAACATAAGTGTTTGTATTGTCAATGTTTGAGTATCTAGCCAGTTTTTATGCTTGGATTTGTAGCTTTAACAACTATTGTTAACAATATGTAATGTATCAACTAGTGATTTTATGATGTTAGATTTTTTGAACTCTGTATTCTACTTTTCTTCTTGTTTTTTCTACTTTTATTTTTAAATTTTCTTTTCTTTCTCTCTTAAAAAAATTAAAAAAAATAATCTTTACTAAGGCAGCCTGCAGGGAGAGGGATGGGGAGACACCTTCTAGGTGGCCCAGCCCTGCAGTGGCCACAAGGTTGATGAGGTACCCACCAGAGCACTTCCGTGCTGCCTTAATGGGTACTTGGTACGTGAATACTGGGGAAACCATCCACCCTGGTGCCCTACACAGGACAGGGGACTTTACTCCTCGAGCCTCAACCAGGTGGGGAACACAAGAACTGAGCAGAGCATGTGTCCTTCTTTTCAGCTTTCTGCATTTAGGTCACAATCACCTTGGAACACAATCACCCAGAATCAGGGGGAATCTGCCAACATCCTCCAGGTGGAGGTGAGATCAAGTCTAACACTTCTGCTCAGCCTCAGAGTTTGGATTGTGGCCCTTGAAGGCATCCTGGAGTCTCTTTGAAAGCAAGCTGGGGGTGACTCAAGGACACTTAGGCATGGGGGAGTGTCCAGGTTGCACTCCTGGCACTGGCCTTTCCTGTCTGCATAGGTCCTTTGTCATCCACATCATAGGGCAAAGGAGGTGGAGGGGACAGGTCAGAGCAATGTCACCTCTGTCAAGACAGGAAGGCAGGAACCAGCATGTGTAATGGCTAAGATTCAAATTAGGTTCTGTTGAGAGACAGGTTCCTCTGAGCCCCTGCAACACAATGGGAGGGCATCTCTCTGGTCACATGAGATGGTGCTGGTCCCTAAAGTCGCAGCTCTGTGAGTTCAAGGTGAAACCTACTCTGGAAGTGCCCTGGACTGCCTATCCACTGCTGTGTGGCTCCTGGGCACAGAGCAAATGGCATGAATATGAAACCTGGTGAGTTGTGTAAACACCCAATTATTTTTAACCAGAGCACTTGGACACTGTTTAACCTCCAGACAAGTAATAAGTGATTCTTGTTTTGGGTCATCCTGGATAAGCAGGGGACATGGAGGGTTGGGAGAAACTCATGTAATTCTTGTGCCTATGCTAGAGTTGCCCTTTCCTGAAAGCAGCTCATTGTCCTGCAAAACATACTTCTCCGTGCAGATTTCATGGCTGTCATCTTGGGGTCCCATAACCCACTATCCCCTGCCAAGCTTGCCTTGTGCTGGGTCAGTCTGTAGTTGCCCACTGCCCTGCAGACTGAGGTGCTCAGAGCGAGGCCTGGGCATTTTCATTGTGGCCATAGAGCACCATCCCTTGGACTCTCTAACTCTCAAAATGTTTGTGCACTGATGGGGTGATGTCCTATTTAAATGCTTATGCTCAGGTGAACACCAAGAACCAAAACATAGGAGAGAAAATCCTAACACAGCTGGATCCACAGAGTTCAGCAGAGTGGGAACAGAAATGATCATTGCTCAGATGTGGAGCAAACCTAAGAGGCCATGAAACTGAGATCTGATACCGAATTGAATGCTGAACATGACAAAATCCCTCTGATCAGAGTGCAATGGCCAGCCCTCCAGGCTGGGGTTGACAGACTCTTGGGTGGGGGGGAGGTGTGGCCCCCAAGGCATGTGAGCAGCTGTGGTGCCTCAGCCCCAGCAACCCACAGGCCACACAGTAAGGGATACACTGGGCCAATATTTATCTTTTATTTTTTCCTCATATGCCACCTATCATAGCCTTGTTTTATTCCATTTACTTAGCAAATATTTATATGGATGCGTATTTGCTGCCATAACTCTAGGCCCTGTGTAAAGCAGAAAGTGGAACCAAGAACACTTGCATCTTTGTGGGGCTCGCATTTCAGTTTGAAGATTGACAGCAAACAGAAGTGAGAAATAAGCAGACAGGAGATCTCCTACACAAGAAAGTGGAGAATCAGGGCTGGAACTGGGGCAGGGGTGGATTTGCCATGTTTAGGGGATGCATGCTTTGCAGAGAGGGAAACTCCTCAGCCAGAAAATGCAGCGGAAGGAGGGCCATGCTGAGAGACTCTGGGGAAAGCCAGGAGGGAGAAGGTTGTGGAGGGTGAGGGAGATGCAAATGCCTTGAGGCCAGCCTGGCTTGGGGAGACTAGTGGGAGAGAAATTCATGGTGGGTCCCAGTGGGAAGTGAGTGCTTTCTCCCGCTCACATCCTGGTGGGTGGGTTGGAGCCCGTTGGGGTGTTTTCAGCTGAACAACTCAACTTGACTTAGGTTGTGCTGAGAAACCTTGTGAGGGTGGCAGCAAGGTGATCATCTGGGAGACAGTGGTCCTGTCACTGGTTAGAGACAACAGAACCTGGATACAGCCACAGTAGCCAGGGGAAGGGAAGAGGAGCTGGCAGGAGAGACACAGGGGTGGGGGACCCAGGCAAGGGCACTCAGGCAGGAGTGGGGAGCACTGTGGTGCAGGGGACCACAGGGGCACTGGGGTAGCAGTGCAAGGGCCCTGGTGTCACAGGGTGGTTTCAGGGCAGGGAAGGAGGTGGATACCAGCAAGGAGGCATTTGTGATGGAACCAGAGGCTGGCATGGTATGTGGGACTTCCTGGGACTTCTGCAGAGAACGGGTGGAGGGAACATCAGCTGGGACAACCTGTGGGACACCAATGTGTAGGGCAGGCTGGCCTCAAGCTTGAGATTCACCTGCCTTCTGAGAGCTGGGATTAGATCTGTGCACCATCAGGATAGGCTCTAAAATGTCATTTTTCGGTCACGACAATAATGTGCTGTGAGCACAGAGAATCATCCAGTAAGGAGAGGAAATGGGTGAGACTGGAGAAAAGGGAGGCCAGTGCCATGTCCTGAAGCAGGGACGGTGTGGCACTGGGGCCCATCCACCTAAGGAGGGTGGAGATGAGGAATGTTCAAGCCCCCTGCTGATGGCATCAGCTCCTCCAGGCAAAGCTGTCCATGCAGTAAGGGGGGAAGAACTGTGGGAGGATGGGCAGGGACATCAGGGTGGGCAGAGGTGTAGCTTGGGCAGGGCTGCATTTTCAGGGAATTCAGCTACTGCATGAAGGCTAAGGGGATGGCATATATATATATATATATATATATATATATATATATATATATATTTTTTTTTCTTTTTACCAGTAATCGAACTCACAACCTTGTGCTTGCCCACAGGCACTTGTGCCACTGAGCTATATCCCCAGCCATTTATTTGTATTTATATATCCTAACTTAAACAAGTCTTTCAGAATTCCACACCATCAAAAGATTCACAAAACACTTAGCAAAATGCTGAAAAGAAGAAAGTGAACTTACCAAAACCTGAAAACCTAAAATTAAGAATCTTCATCCCATAGCCTGAGGATCATCTGCTCTTTTATAACCACTGAAAATCCACACTATCTTGCAGTAGTAGTATTTGTACACACTCAGCTTTCCAGGAACTGCTGGGAAATTGCATCATTAACCTTTATAATACCCTGGCAAGAGTGGCAGGGACTGATGAGATTTCCATTCTCTAGTGGGTAAATGGAGACAGGACTTGAAGAAAATTATAGACATGGCTCAATTAGAAGTACATCTTGCACTGAGTCCTTTGAGAGCCATCATTTTGGTGGACAACAAAGAATTAAAGTCTATTAATCACCTTACAATGAACCAGTGATTTGTCACTTGTGCCACAGATGGGAAGGACAGAAATTCATGTGAGCAGAAAAGAAAACCCAGTGAGCACTTTCTATTGGGCTTCTTCGATGGCCTCCTTTCCCTGTTGCAGGTGATCAAGAGCAAAGACTCATTACTGGACAGAGGATAAGAGGCAGGAAGATGAAATACATCCTTGGAACCACAGTTGTAATCCTAACACAGCCGGAATGAGGGTAAGGCTGGGAAGGAGTGGGGGGCTCTCAGGTGAGGTTTGCAGAAAAGGAAGGGGTGTGGCATGGTGTCTGGGAGACCAGCTGCCTTTAAAATATGCAACCTGGGGTGTATTTTCATTGGAGGAAGAGGTCATGGACACGAAGGATAGTCTCCTAAAAAGAACATTCCTAGTGTGACACCCAAGTGATCTTTCATTAATAATGAGCAGCTAATGCATTAGAATTTGTCATGCACTAGGCTCCTGCTAGATCCTGATGTGGAGTTCAGGGCTCGCTGCTTGTCTGTGACTGATGAGTGAATTCAAGCCAGTGGCCTGGCCAAGCCAGTTGCTCTGAGGCTGTCTGCTCACCAGTTGTGGCATTTATGTAGTGACACATAGGTGCACTGTAAATGTCTACCAAGTCAACGAATGAATGAGTCAGCAAAGAAACGACCCAGCAGAGGTCAGTGTCAAGATGAGGACTGCACAAAGCTCAAACTGCCCAGTGCCCTAGCAGAAGCAGCCCATCCTCTCTCTCATCATCTTTTTGTCCTTCAGACTCTGCCTCTTTGTGAGCCTCTTGTCTTCATCTGGTCCCCAAATCCTTAGCAGCTCCCCTCACTCACAGAAACCATCTGTTTCAAAATTCCATGATCCATGATCCACAGCCCTGGAACCCCTTTCCCAATCTCTCTTTACAAACTCAAAATCATTCATGAGCCAATATCCAATCTTCAAAATTTGCATTGCAGAAAGAATTCTCATTGAGCAGGGATTAGATGTAAGTAAGCAGTCCTGGGAAAAGTATCCTCAACCTCACATCTTCTGGGAGTCATTTATTGATGCTTTTTTTTTTTTGTACCAGGGATTGAACTCAGGACCTTGTGCTTTCCAGGCAGGAACTTAGGCCACTGAGCTTAATCCCTAATGCTTTTAACTCACTTGGTTACACTCTTCCTGTCTTTTAAACAAAGGGAGGTTTTTTTCTTTATTTGGTGCTGGAGACCAAGTACAGGGCCTCTTTATGTCAGATAAGCACCATGACACATAACACACTCCTTGCCCCAGTGCTCAAGGGAAACTCTTGAGTGAACACCCTGAACACAGAGCATCTGAGAGCTGAGGGTTTGAATCCTGAGCTCCCACTGGTAGAGGCATCAAAACGTCAGCTACAAACATCAGTGTCTAGATACAGACAGATACGGCTGGAGTTCTGGATCTGTTACCTTTCTTTGCACATCTGTGAAAATAAGAACAGCAAAAGTTTGTTGCTTGCTGGAGCACTTTCTATGTATCTGGCCACCGATTTCTTGCCTTGGCTGTGAGAGACAGGAAATCTGAGGTTGAGGTAAACAATAAATGAGTGGAGAAACTGTAATCCTTATTCTTTCTCCTAAACTTCAAAACTGGTCCCTTTTGCACTTCAGCCTGTACTCATCAGTCTCCTTCTGGTGGTAAAGATAGAAACACACTTGGCCCCGGGCCCCAGCCCTCCCATCTGGGGACAGTGACAGTAAATGCTGTTCAGATTGCAATGAACATCTCATTCATCCATTGTTGTAATTACAACTTTTATTTTCTGGAAAGCCATCTGGAGATCAAGTTCCACAAGCCCCAGGGAGAAATTCGCTCCCATTCTGGATGTCAAGAGGAAGCTTTGGTGCTGTCCTGTTGTCACCCCTGCTCAATCAAGTGATTCTGAACAGAGGAAGGGTGGCTTCTCTCAGGTTACACCACCCTGGGCATCAAGTGACAATGGGCATCAGCACAAATGCCATAATCCCTAACATACGAATTTTAATCTTGGAGAGGTTCATTTCTGGGTATCTTTTCTTTCTTAGTGCTACACAAGGGATCTTATAAAAGTGGATTTTACCCATGATGGAGGAATGAGTTTTGCTCGAAGGAAAATTCCAAGGAATGAGTTACACACATACTCCCAGAGGTCAGCCCCAGTGACAGGGATCTCCTTAGTCACTCTGAATGCCCAGCATCTGACACTGTGCCTCATATTTGTTGGACAAACAAGGCAAACTTCATTCAATTGAAGAAGATGTGGCCATCAACCTTAATACCTTGGCCAGAGGGTATTTAAAAATTTTGGGAACAGAGTTTTAGATTAGCCATTGTGCTACAGAAATCCAATCTGTGGCAGGTGGCTCTGGACTTGCACTTTAACTTTCTTAGTGGTGGGGACATTTTGGATACCTGGCCTTGGATTTGACAATATTTTTCACTTGCAACTGGGAACCAATAATCTCTCCCTGTTGTTTAGATCATTAATTAGCAACTCCCAGAGACTCTTCAAGTTAAAGCCCAGTGACTGTTTCCCCCCTTGTTCTGGCTCATATTGTTTCCTGGCTGCCTTTAGGTTGATACATTCTTTCCCTTAATCTTGCATTTACTCACCCAGAACCCTCCTGTAGAGAGAGTGCCAGCAGTCAGTGGCCTTGGCATCTATTTGATCATGAGGGGAAAATGCTCATTGCAGTGACAGCCTGGGTCCTCACCCAGCTGGGTTTGCTGAGTTCAGGGGCAAATTATGGTGGTGGTCAATTTGCAGAAGGAGAGGGAAGCTCAAGGTGCTGAGGCTTGGCCCTTTGTCAGTGAGCATATAATTCTGCCTTGGCAGCAAACAGGCTCAGAGAGATGGCCTGGATTGCTATAGGGGCTACAATACAGTATGGCTGGATAAAGAAAGTATTGTGCCCTCCTGGGACATAGAACTTATTATTTCCTCAATAGAGAAACTTGGGAGGAAGACAGTGTCTCCCCATTTCAGGGTTAAAGGCTGGACTCCAGCCTGGAGGTGCCTGGGCAGCAGCAGCTGAATGGCTGTGACCCTTCAGGGGAGCTGCGACCCAGCCCCGTCCTCACTCTTTCCAGGATGCCTGATTCAGTGTGGCCCAAGATCAGCAGGGCTGAGGGGCCCAGGACTGAAATCTCTGAAACTGTGAGGAAAGTAAATCCACCTTCTAAGCTGATTTGCTCAACTTCATCCCAGCCCCAGAAGACAAACACCAGCCAATTCTCTCCTCTCCACACAGGGAGATGCATCTAATCTTGAGTCTTGCTTGTCCTCAGTGCTCGGCTTGTGACTTCATAAGCATGTTGTCCTTCATGCCTGAGGGCCCTTTGTAAAGGCCAGCAGTGATGCCCACTGCAATTGCAGGATGGACCCTCTGCAGCTCTGTGTAAGTGAAAGGGGCTTTTCATTTGTGGCTGCCAAAACTAAGCTAACTGCACTAGATGGGGCCTGTTCTGTGCAGGACTTTTAGTGGACTGTCTGACCACCACAATGACACCACCTCATCAGCTTCTGGAACTGGTGCTGGCTCTGCTCAGCCTCCAAGCCCAGAGGTGCTCGTTTCAGCTGGCAGCAAACTGAAAGTTCAAACATGCACCCACACACTGCAGAGTGTGTCCTTCAGTATTCTAAACACTGTGCCAAGCCCCCTTCCTTGTTACTAAGATCCTAGTCTCATGCTCCTCCTTTTAAGGTTAAGGCTCAGGTGAGGGCTGAGATGAACTCTCTTCTCCCTCTCTCTTGAGTGCCTGGTGCTTTTGAGTTGATGTGCAAGAGCAGTGAGGATGAAACTTTTTGAGTTCTCATTGTTAAAAGACAGCTGGCTGCTGCACCCATACTACAGGTTTGCTACCACTGTGCTAGAGGATGCAGTAGAGCCAGAGAATTCACCAGTGTCATCTCTGGCTGGCCATGGTGGCATGCACATGTGTATCACCACAGCTACTCGAGCCTGAGGCAGAAAAACTGCACATTCAAGCCTGGGCAACTGAATGAGGCATTATCTCAAAATGTGTGTGTGTGTGTGTGTGTGTGTGTGTTGGGGGCAGTAAGGATACAGCTAAGCACTACAAAAGAAAACAAATAATCATAGGCATCAGACTAACTGGGGTTTCTGGGAGGGGAAGAGTGAGCCAGCCCTAAAGTACTGAATTTAGTACCTGTGGGACTAGGCACAGGGAAGGAATGCAACCCCATGTGTCAGTAATACCAAGGCCTTCAGACATCTAAACCTGATGGATCAGGAGAGACAGTCTGTGGCTTAGGGCTTTTTGTCTCTAGTGGGTTAATCAACCTCCCTGGGGCATTGTGGGGCATGGAATAATAAACATAAAGCAGCTGTGAGCATGCAGCAGGCATGTAAGTCTTCCCCAGATGGGTCAGTGTAATTCTCTTCACCTTCATCTGTTTCTAAAATGCAACCAGCTTCTGGCAACTGCAGCCCCTGGAGTGACATTAGCAGGGGTCTCAGCCTCACTATTCATGTGGCCACTTGGACAAGGGGACCCAGATTTGTCCCCCAGAGCCTCTCGGGGTTACCCAGCCACTGGACTGCTAAAATGTCTCAGAGATTCCTGTGTAGCTTCTGGTCTACTTCATTTTCTGCCTTTTGTGTCTGACAACACTAGGGAGCCTCAAAACTTTTGTTCTCATGAGTACTGAGCACCTGTGGCTGTGTCTGGGAGGGCTGGGTTCTGGGGTCTTGCCTTCTGACCATGTAAGTGGGCAGGGTTTGGTAAATTTGGGGTCTTGGCTGGTGGGACCTGTGATGAAGTAACTTTCAGTGCACATGGGATAGAGCAGGGAAGCTGTGGCTCTGGAACAACTGGAAAATGAGTATCATAGGGAAATGGGATCCATCCACTCCCTATCTACAAACTAGCTTAAGACAAAACCAGCTCATTAGCCTACATGGATGCCAGTTAGAAGGTGACAGGTATGACAGGGACACTTGGCTGAGCTGCAGAGGAGCTGGAGCTCCTTCTTGCTGTCCTGCTTTCTTTTGCACTGGAAAACAAGTGTCCTCTCCATCTGCAGCTTTTTCTGCTCTGCTAGGCACAGGGCTCACTGCTTCCTTGGTGCTCCCAAATGTGGGTGTTAAGTTTGTGGCTGTGCAAAGATTTGAACCATTCTTTGCAATGTGGGGTTGTGCAAAGGGTCTTGAGGCTCCTAGGTAGGCATCTAAGGCTCAGCTGGAAGCTAATTCTGTGTGCATCTTGTGATTTTATTTCTCCAGATAGTAGAACCTCTCGGTGATAAATGCACTTGCGATGTCTGTGGTGACAGGCGCACGTTCTTCTTCTATCATCCCACCCTTGCCATGATAGATTAGCACAGTGATGGAGTCTGATCCTGTCTCTCTGTCAATGCTGATGGCCACAGACACACGGCAGACTGGAAGGTGCACCATCATCTGTCAGCAGTCCACCGAAGAAATGGAGGTGTGGCAGATGAGCAGCTTTGCACACGTGGTTGCCCTTTTTACCCAAACCTCAGCTTGGCCTTATGCACATTTAGATTCACAGTAAACATCACCACACTTTACTGGTGGGGGATAACGTGAAACATTTATCGTGTAGAGGTTAATGAGATTATATATCTGAGTGCTTACCAAAGTGCTTGGGGGTACTCACAGTAACTGCTATCCTTTTAGTTTTCATGGTTCAGGGACCAACTTGGGCTGCTCATTCCCGAGGTCAACAGCAGTAATACGTGTCATGGAAGTTTCATGGCACTACTAAAAAGGGATAGCAGTTCAGTATGAGTTCTTTAAAACTCTACCATTATGTGTGCAATATGGCACTGTTTTGCAGTCAGGTCAAAGCCTCCAGGTTAAGTCTCTTGTTTTGCCACATGTCTGAGTTGATGAAATGCCCAGGTGTGGCCCCAGACTGCTTCTGCTGGCCTGCCCTTCCACTGAGTACCTCACAGAAGCCAGCCCCAGGGATAAAACTGCCCAGATGGCTCCTGCTGGCCCCATCAGGTAAGCTCACCCCAGGCCTAGGCTGCCCCAGACTGCTTCTGCTGGCCCACCCTTCCAGCAGGAACATCAGATAAGGCCACCAAAGGCCTAGGCTGCCCTAGACTACTTCTGCTTGCCCACACTTCCACCAAGAACATGGGGGAAGCCTGCCCCAGGCCTAAAACTGCCCCAGACTCCGTCTGCTGGCCTCACCCTTCCAGCGGGAACATCAGAAGACCTCAACAGGCTCCAGTCAGTGTGAAAAAAATTGGAACTTCCCTCTCAGGCTGCAAATTTTGGATTACAGTGGATTAACTGTGTCAATGTGGTGAGTATGCCCCTAAAATGGAGATGTAAGGTGGGTAAATAGGGCCAGCACTAAAGCCCCTTCCTACTAACGGTAAGACCTTGGTGAGTCTGAAAACACCTAGGTGACCCCCTCCTACACACAGAAAACATCAGGCAGAGTGAAAATGGCAAAATGCAGTCTTAAACATCTAGACCATCAGAAGCAAGTACAGGAGATATTGAAATAGAGGACTCCAAAAGTAACACACCAAGAATCTTGGAAAAGATAGCAAGTGAAATCAAAAAAACAACACCATGAGGCTATAGAGGAAATCAAATTATAAGTACTCTCCCATGTAAAGATAGAAATAAAAACCTTAGCAAAGGAGTTGTTAAATGAAGCTAAGGATGAAATACAGAAAAAAGTACAGGAGCATGGGAAACTGATTAAAACCTTGAGTGAACAATACAGAAAACAAGCAGAATTCATGAAACAAGCTCAAAGAGCCATCCAAGAAACAAAAAATTTTATTTAAAGCATGCAAAACTGCCTAAATGAAGCTGAGGATAGGTTTTCGGACTTGGAGGACAGGATTGTAATTAGTCATGAGGAAAGGATAGAACTTTTAAAAATAACAAAGCAGCATGAAATGACAATCCTGGAACTTCATGATGATGCAAAGAGCAACAATATAAGATAAATGGGCATTAACAAAGATGCAGGAGTCCATGCAAATGACATAGGTCAAGTATTTACAGAAGTAATAGAAGAAAATTTCCCAAACATTTGGAAAGAATCTGATGTGCAGATAAGTGAGGCATACAAAACATCAAACAGTCACAATCAATGTAAATCCACACCCAGACACATAATAATTGAGATCTCAGACATACAGCATAAAAACAGAATTCTAAAAGCTGTTAGAGAAAAGATACAACTAACCTATCATGGAAAGCCCATTAGATTCACAGCAGACTTTTCAGCACAATCCCTCAAGTCAAGAAGAGCTTGGAGTGAGGTATTTCAAGCCCTGAGAGAAAGCAACTTTCAACCCAGACTGATGTACCCAGCAAAACTTTCATTCAAATTTAATGGAGAAACATGATACTTACATGACAAAGAACAACTTAAGAAACTCACATCCACCAAACCAACCCTAGAAATAGTACTGAAAGACATACTACACAGAGATTAAAAATGACCACAATCTCCAAAACAACAACAGAAAGAAACCACCAGGTAGGATAAGCAATTAAATAAAGTGAAAAGCAGAAAGCAAATAACAGGAACATAACATGGCAAAGTCAAACTAGTACATATCAGTGATATCCATAAATGTAAATGGCCTCAATTCACCTATAAAAAGAAAAAGATTGACAGAATGGATCAAGAAACATGATCCAAGAATATGCTGTATACAAGAAACACATCTGACCCAAAAGGAAACTCATAGATTAAAAGTCAAAGGATGGAGAACAGCATTCCATGCAACAGGAACCAAGAAAAAAGCAGTGGTAACTATTCTATTGGGAAACAATATGATCTTCAAATGTAAAATGATTAAAAGAGATAAAGAAGGTCACTACATATTTGTTAGTAGAAAAATTCAAGAGGAAGAACGAACAATTATAAATATATATGCACCAAATACAGGAGCATCGAACTATAAAGGGCAGATACTAATGGACATGAAAAACCAAATACTAAAGAATACAATTATAACAGGGGATCTTTACAGCTCATTGTCATAAAGAGATCAACTAGACAAAAAAGTCAGCAAAGAAATCACAGAACTGAATCATACCTGTGAGCAATTGGATTTAGTAAACATTTACAGAGTGTTCTACCCAACCACATCAGAATACACATTATTCTCAGCAGCACATGGGACATTCTCCAAAATAGACCATATGTTATCCCATAAAACATTCTTAAGTAAATGCAAAGGTATTGAAATCATCCTATGCATAATATCTGACCATAATGTACTGAAGTTGGAAATTTATGGCAAAAAACGCCTGCATAAACACATGGAAATTAAATAACAACCTTTTGAATAATCTGTGGGCTACAGATGAAATTAAAGATGAAATGAAGCAATACTTCCAATTCAATGAATACACAGAAGCAACATACTGTAAGCTGTGGGATGCAATGAAAGAGGTCTTAAGAGGGAAATATATAGCAATAAATTGTCATATGAACAAAACAGAATGAGCACAAATAAACAACCTAATGCTCCATTGACATCCAAGATGACAATATGTAATTTATCAACTAGTTATTTTTTAGTGGGTTTTTTCTCTTTTTTTCTTTTAGAATTCTGTATTGTTGCTATCCTTTTACCTGTTTCACTTTTTTCTCTTTAAGTAAAATTTTTAAAATGTGTAATTGCTATTATAAAAAGGAGAGGAAATAGGAAGTTCTATAAAAGATATAACTGCATGTATATTTAAGTGTGTAGGATTGATAACCATATTTCTATGTTCTTCTTTGATTGTTGAACAGACCTGTTTGTAGTCTCACTGCTTGAATGTCCACTTTGTATGCTTTGATTTTGTAACTTGAATGACTATTTCTAAAAGGACAATATGAAGTTTATCAACTAGTGATATCTTACTTTTCTTTCTTTTTTTTTTTGAAATTCTGTAATATTTCTACCATTCTTCTGCTTTTTTTTCTTTTTAAATAAAAAAAAAAGAAATGCCCATGTGTGGCCGCAGGTGATGTTCCCATGCGGTCCAGGACTGCATGGGACATTCCTGACTGTGCAACCCCCTTGAAGATTTCCTCTCATTTTGATCTCTGATCCCATGCAGGTCCCAGGGCAGAGGAAGCCATTGTGTCTTAATGTCTGTCTCGTGCAAGCACTGCTCAATGTGCCATTTGCAGGGCTGGTGAGGAGACAGATCTCAGCCTGTAATACAAATGTGAGGTACTTTTATTTTTTTAAAGAAATTTTAGTTTTATTTTTGTTTTTTGAGAGAGGGTCTTGCTATGTACTCCAGGTTGGTCTTGAACTCACGGTGTAGGTTGGCTGGCCTGGAACTCACAGCAGTCCTCCTGCTTCAGCCTCCCCAGTTCTGGGATTATAGGTATGTGCACAGTTGCATTTTGTACATGGGAAAACTAGAGTTTGGGGTCAGGGAAGAGAAACAGTGGTGAGGTGGCATATGGAAAGAGATTGAAATTAATGTAACAGCTACATATAAAAATGGGGTAAAATATGTTAAGTATTATGTTTCTATCTGTTGTCTCCAGTGTCACCTTGAAGGGTTAAGAGGACCATTTCTTGCCCAGAGAGCTCGGTCTTTGGATGGGTCTCCCATTCCCTGACAGCTGCTGCTGAGCAGACACAAGGGGATCACAAGTGTAAACACTCCCAAGGCTTCCAGTAGTGTCTAGGTACAACCCAAAGTCCTAAATATCATCAGGGAGGCTCTGTGCAAATGGGATGACCCTTGGTGACCCTCCCTACCCAGAGCTGTCAGGACCAGCTCAGCCTTATTCCCTAGCAGGTACCACCCCAGCAGCAGGTACAGACTGGCTTTGTCTTTGGATTGGTCTATTCCAATTCCCTATGTAATGGTTAACTCTTACTTTTTTTGTCTTTTTGGAACAAGGTTTTACTATACAGTTCAGGCTGGCCTTGAACACTTGATCTCACTTTGTAGCCCAGATTGGCCTCAAAATTGCAGTGATCCTCCTGCTTCAGGCTCCCAAGTATTGGAATTACAAGTGTGCAGTGCCATGTCCTCCCACTGATTCAGCGATACTTCTTGCATAAAGCCTTCCTTGATCCCGCCCCCAGTCTGTATCAGTTTCTGCAGTTGTGACCTTTCACAGATCTTTACTGGAACTCAATGGTGTTTTAACATACTTTTTATTTTTGTTCACGTTTAGCAGTGTTGGGGGTGGAACAGCCAACATATATGCTATGCAAGGGCTCTCCCACTGAGCCACACACCAGCCCTGGCACTTTACTTTTCAACTGGGCATGTTTAAATGCTTGATTTTTGAGTATAGCTCTCCCTCTTAAGACCAAAAGTACAGCAAGGACAGACAGTGCTCTGGGTGTTAGTGCATCACTAGCACCCAGCACAGCGCCTCATGTGAACCACAGGTTAACACATTAATGAACTGCAGGTGAAACTGGGAAGTTGGTAACATCTGCTTTTGTGGTCACATTCCTTGAGGTCTCCCACAGTGTAAGGCTGTGACGAAGGGTTCCCCTGCCCCACAGATCTCTCCTGCAGCAAAGGGATGTATTCATCTCCTCTCCTCATCTCTCTCTTCAGTCAGTTCTCTCCATTGCATCATCTTCCTCCTTTCTGCCTCATCATCATAACTTTCAGCAGATATTTTACAGACCCAGTTTCATCAAGTCATCTCAATCAAGACAGCTGGCATAATCCTGTCTCCATTTCACAGATAGTTGAGTGACTGTTAGTTAATGAATCCAGAACTGGAACGTTCTAATATTTGTCTGTGCTACAGAGGTTTCTCTAAGTATTCTTGTCTCTCCATGCACAGCACAAGGCAGTTGAATAACACAGGACTACTTACTTAAGCCCTTTCACAGTGATTATAGTAGACCTAGTCAGTATCACATTCATCTGCTTGTGAATGTGTGTGCACATGTGCAGGAGTGGTGACAAGTAATAATTTAAAATCTTTCTTTCTTTGTTTTTTTTTTTTTTTTTTTGGCTGTGCAGAGGATTGAACTTAGGTTCTTGCACATACTGGCCAAAAGGCCTACCACTGAGTGGTACTCCTAGCCTACTTGTTTACATTTTTTTGTTTTTTTGGTCCTGTTGCAAGCATTTACATAACTTGTTTCACTGGCCAAATTAAGTAAATCAGTTTCAATGGCTGGGAATGGAAATTGGTCAGGCAGGACAGGTAGTTACTATAAGCAGTTTTTTAAAATCAAAAACAACTTTATTGTGATATATTTCACATAATAAAAATATCTACTCATTAAAAGTTAATAATGCAGTGGCCTTAATTTTGTATATTCACAGAGTTGTCCAACCATTACCAAAATGAAAGTGTAAAATATTTTCATTACAGCCTCCCAAAGAAATCCATTCTACAACCTCACCCTGAGAAAACACTAGTCTACTTCCTGTGTACACAGAGTCCTGTACTGGATGTTTCATATGAGTGCATAATATCACCACTGGGATTTGCAGTTGGCTTTTTTCTCTTAGTTTAATGTATTCAAAGCTCACCATGCTGCAGGATTGTTGGCAGCAGCTGAAACTGGAAGTTGAACACACTTTCAGGGCTGAGGCATGGCTCAGCTGATCTAAAAACAAGGAGACACCTCAAAGGGCATGATAAGGTCACAGCTGAGGACACCTGGCCCCAACTCCAATTGACTAAATAAAGACTAGCTGCAGGCATTGCACTCCTGTCCTGAAATGCAATGTAGAAATCTTCTCCTAAATTAACATAGTCTGTTACTTGGCAAAGTGGAACCACTCCCATGGTCTCTTCAATTGTTTGCTTTCCCCTCTAACTCCTTCCTTGTTTGAAAAAACTAAATGTGGGGAATCCAGAGGCATTCCTGGTCTTAACCACCTGAAACTTGAACTCTGCAGAGGGTTTTGATCCTCTCGATGCCCTAAAATCATATAACTTGTCTCATTTATTTTCAGCTTTCACCATACACTCGGTCAGGAGGTTGGCGATCTAGGCCAGGTCTCCAATATAATATGGATCAGTACCACATCCTTTCCCTGTGTGGATTAATATTCCATCTTAACATGGGACTGTGACTCCAGCAGTCCACAAAGTCTGCCCTAGCCCAGTATGGGCAACTTTGCAACTTAGTGAAATCCCGGCTCAAAGTAAAAAACAAATATGCGAGAGTTTGGGATGTAGCTCAGCATGAAGGCCTAGGGTTCAATTCCAAGAACTGGAAAAAATCCATTGTAGGGATACATCTACACTCTGTTTATGCATTCCACAGCCCATAGGTATTTGAGCTGACTCCTCTTTCTGGCTATTATGCATATTGCTATAAACATTTCTATGCAAGTTTGTGTGTGTGTGTGTGTGTGTATTTTTTTATTTTAAAGAGAATAAAACAAAAGAGGACAGATCTAAGCACATCAGAACAGTACAATGTAAGCAACACAGCACTTCACAACAAGACTGTCTATTCTTTTAGGGGACATCTCTAAACTGGAACTGCCATTCAGGTAGGACCTCTGAGTTTGACCTCTCTCGTGGGGTCCTTTTAGCCCCCAGCCCCTCAGAACAAAAGCCTGATGACTTTCAGATTCTCAAAGGTCAGAGCTTCCTGTTTGTTTACAACCTTTCTATTCTTGAGTGACTTTCCACCTATCTGCCTCTTTTATTCTTATTTCCAATCTCCTGCTGATTATAGCAGGAATCGAAGCTTTCAAGGAATGGAAGTTACTTGTCTTACATGTTGAAGATCCTGGAAGGTGGATGTTGGTGTTTATCTGTGGGTGAGGCAGTAGGGTGTTGTTTTGTAATGAAAAACTTGATTGAGTAGGAGGCTTACTTAACTTATTCCTGAGTGTTAGTCTGTTCCTTGTCCAGAGACTATAAATTACCAAGCTCAGCCTGATTGTTTTAAAGAATCACTTTGAAGTTTCTTGGTAATACTGTAGTTATTAGTCAAACTATATATGCAAACCTACATTGTGAATTTGTGAAAAATGTACGCATTTCCCACTGTGTGCCTGAAACATTACAATAACGTAATTTTATATACAAATACATAAATTAATGTATATAAAATTATATATACACTGTATAGCCGTACTGCGAGTTGAACTCTAAGCCTTTGCAGAATTACATTCACAGGTCTAGCTGAGTCACTAAACTGCCCACACTTGACTCAAATTTGCCATCCTCCTGCCTCAGGCTTCTTGCTTTTATCCTCCAAGAGTCATCCAGCAGCCTGGTCCCCAGTGGAGGGGCGGGGCAGGCGCCAGGGTAGGGTTGAGGCGGAGGAGCAGAGGGATGCAATTCTAGAGCGAGAACGCCTCCGAAGGAAGAGGAGCTGCGCTGTGTGAGGAAGAAAAAGGCACCGGGGAGGGGAAAGGAAGGGAAGTGTGGAGGAGCGGGAGGAAGCCTGGCCGGCAGAAGAGATGGCGGGGATCAGGGCGGGTTTGGAGCGCCCGGAGGGCCAGGTGCCGCGCCCCGGGAGGTTTCGGGGCGCCGCGCGGATCGCTCGCTGCAGCCACGCGGATTTGCGCGCCACGCGTTGCTGGCACCTCCCGGGCCTTCCGCCCGCGCCCCGCGCCCCACACCCCGCACCTGGCGACCGCCGTGATCCCGCGTCGGTCAGGGCTGTAGGCTGTGATCCCCGCCGTCCTGGGCTGCAGCCCCTTGGGGTTCAGCGACTGCTACCTGGCCCGCCTTCAGCTCCGGGAGCGGATCCGTGCCCACAACGCGGAGCTCGAGAGCACCAGCAGGTTTGCCAGAGCCCATCAAGCACGGGAGGAACCCCGTCGTGCTACCCAAAGTAAGGGAGGATCCGGCACGGACATCCGAGGCCTGCGCAGCCAGAGGTCGGCTTCGGAGGGCCCGGGGGCTGTTCCTGCCATGCAGAGGGCCCGATGCTCCCTTCCTTCCGCCAAGGCCCCTCCGCAGCCGGGAGCGAGGAGCCCGCGGGCCTCGCCTGGCCCAGTACCCACTCACCCTCCCTCCAGGCTCCGGGTCGTGCACCAGCGTCGCACTGTCTCCTGTGGACAGAGGCGTCAGTTTGTCTAGTTTTGGCTGGAAAGTTCTCAAAAGAAGTTACTTGGTTTTTTTTTTTTCCGTTTGCTTTTTCTTTCTTGAGTGCAATGCTGTAAAATGCTTTAGGGCTCCCTTAACGCCTTATCTGAGTTACTGTGTTCTTCCCGACCCTGATCACCCCAGGGGGCTCCCTCTCCTTCTAGCATCCTGAGCGATCTGCACCTCCCCTCCCTTCTCAGGTGCGGGAAAGTTCAAAGGTTGCGAGCCAAAAGGTCACTGTCTGCAGGGCAGAATTCATCCCGGTTCCAGCATGGTGCCTTCCTCCCTTGGCTTGTTCTGAAAGAGTAAGAAGGATGTGAAGAGGTAGTGTGGGTAGAGGAGCTCAGAGGGGTCCGGAAGGGACCTGGGCTGGATTTCCCGAGTGCCGCTGCACTGGGGCAGGGGTCAGTTCCAGTGTAGCATGGCAGCCCAGCCACTCACCAGACCTCTTTCAGGACCGCTGAGTCTCCCTTCCCTTTAAAAGATTGCTCCAAAACAGAGGGTTCCTGCAGTGTCCTGCAGCCTATGGCAGTAGGCTCTCAATGACTTGCAGTTTCTCAACTCGATAATTGCCAGCCTTGGGAGTTTGCATCCTGTACACTTGTTTGTGGTCACTGCTTCTGAGAAGAATACCCTGACTCGGGGGTCCACCCCCCACCATGAACCTGTGCATTGAGGGTTACAGTGCATTCCATACAGTGTCTGCCTACATGGTTAATATGTAATGAACAAGTTGAAATACATTTTAATGGGAAGACTTTAGTGTGCCATCCCTATAATTCGGTAAGCAAGTCTCTCAGCTTCTCCTCTGGATGATTTCCAAGGTTCCTTTGGTATCTCTGACCTCTTTAATGCTGCGAGATCAGTATTGGGAATACTTTGTTTTGGGCACACAGTTGGGTAGATGGCACTCCTCCAGGGCCCAGGCCTGGGTACTGGTGGGGTGGGAGATAGGAGGGGTGTTTCTAGACAGGAGGAAATGTGGGGAGCACAGTTGCATGTCAGGAAACTAAAATTTTAGGTCTCCTTGGCACTAGTTGGATGACTGAAATGTCATTTTTATGAGTAGAAAAATAACATTTCACTCCTCTTACTGGATGTGGCAGTACTCCCTGGAGTTTGGGAGCTATGGAGAGAGAGGCCATGCCAAAGTCAGTTTGGCCACTATTGTGACCATGCATTAGCTGTCTGCCCACAGGAAGTTGCTTCATATTCCAGCAGCAGCCAGTGCTGGGGGGGGGGTGTTAGCTTTCCTCCACACAATGTAGCCTTTCTTGAATTTGTGAATTCCTGTCTTACTCTTGATTCTTGTCCTTTAGCAAAAGAAGCTGCTTGATGATCCTGCTTAAGAAAGCAGTCAGAAGGTATTTTTTTCCATTAATTTAAATTCTTTCCCATGACAAAAATGCAGCTTTAGCACACATGCTTTTGACAAATTGAGAAAACCCTGCCTTTTCTCCACTTGTTCCATAAAGGTTAATTCTAATTCCTAAGATGAAATGTGTTGGGTTGAAGTCAGGAGGTGGAAGTGTGATTCCTCTCCTGGCCACATGGGAATGGGGCAGGAAATTCTTTTGTATTCAGTTTCTCCTGCTGTACCTCTTTGAGGTATTACTAAGTTTCCACAGCATTTGTAAATGGCTTGAAAGGCCATTTGAAATTTCAGTCTAGGCCAGTGGTGGTGAACCCATGGGAGGAGTGTCACAGTTCATTGTTTGTATCTTTGAAAGCTCTAAAATGTTGACCAGCTCTGGACTAGGCCAATCATTTACTTACTTGAGCCATAGTATAGAACATGAGGGTCTAGAGTCAGGGAAGGCCATTAGAGGGTGGAGCTGTAGGAAGAATAACAATCAAGTAAGTCAAATTGTATTTCCAGATGTTTTACAATTTTTATTTTTGCAAAAATAGCCTTTTGTGTATTTTCAGAATCCTTTAATAATTCCTTAATTGCCCTGTTAAATCCCACCCTCCCACATGCACTAAATCCTCCTTGGATTTATATGATTGGGACTTCTGGAGATGTCTTTCATATATTCCACAAATATTTAAAGAAGTTGGAAGCCAGTAAGACCTGAAGGCTTCTGAGTGCAAGTATTTAGCAATCAGCAAATATTCCACACCCACAATTTGCTAAATGTTGTGATTGAAATAGTAACAAAGAAGTAATAAAGTAGAAGCCCATTCCCTTGGGTTTATTTCTGTAAATGAAATCACTTCAAGTACAGAGCCATGATTTAAAATTTGGTATTTTTTAACACTCTTCAGGATCATTAACGTAACTAAAACTGATTGATAATCTGTGTTACAAGCATATATATTCAGAAAGTTAATGATTTTCAGGCCCCACTGCAAAATACAAAGCTCCACTCATAAAAATAACAT
>PVLA01014729.1:0-28934 GCA_004027455.1 Hydrochoerus hydrochaeris
ATCCAAGGAGGGCAGGAGAGGTTCAGCAACGGGCAGGGGTAAGAAAGAGACAGGAAGGAAACAGAAAACTTAGCCTTGACCCTGGGAGCCAGGATGGGAGGCCACACCAGGCTGGAGGAGCAGGGGACTGACGGGCCACTTTGCTGAGGGCGACCCTGCTGTCCATGCTGCTGGCCCCTCGGCACCCAGAGGACCTAGGAGGAGCCCTGGGTTCCACCAGGCTCCCCACCCCCAACCCGCTGAGCTGCTGGCCACCCACCCCACACCGCCGGCTCTCGCAGGGGTGCTGCAGGCTCACCGTGGGGTGCTCGAGGGAGTGGGCCGCTTTATACGGGGCCCTGGACTTGGGGCTGTCAGGGCTGTCGGGGCCCTGGACCCCAGGCCAGAGGAAGGGGCTCCCAAGTGGCGAATGCGGCTGCGGGCTGAGGGTCTTCATCTCCAGCTCCAGCTCGGCCTCCAGCTCGGCCTCCTCCTTGGCCTCCTTGTTGCTCTCTTCCAGGTGCTTCATGAGCACGGCGATCACCACGTTGACCAGCACGAACTGGGCCGTGAGCACGAAGGACACGAAGTAGATGGGCGAGATGACGGTGTTGTAGCAGGTGGACTCCTGATCGCAGTCCCGGAGGGTGTCCTGGGGAGGCAGGACCGAGGTGTGAGGCTGGGAAGACGGGGGCGGGGTGGACGGAAGGAGCTGTGTGGAAAACCAGGCCTTCGGTGTCATGGTGTCATGGCGGTGCATGCGGGAAGGAGAGAGAAAGGGGGAGGGGGGGCTGCGATGTCCTGGGGACAGAAGAGCTGTGGCCACGCCGGGGATTCGTGGCCTGGGGACTCGTGAGTCAGGATATGTCCTGCGGAGAGGGAGTTCCAGAGAGTTCTGCACAGGGGGCAGAAGGGGAGATGCGGTCATCCATGGCCAATTCATCTGCCCAAGAATCTTGGCTGAGCCCTGAGTGTCCGAGCCAGCCCTGGGAGGCCTGGGATCCCAGCAGGGCCTCACCTTCATGATGCCATTCCAGTTGTCGCCCGTGGAGACGCGAAAGAGGGTCAGGAAGGCCATGCCAAAGTTCCTGAAGGTGGCATGCCGGCCAAGGCCCTCACAGGGGTGTGTCTCGTCACATTCTGGAGGAGGAGAGGGGAGAAGAGAGGCTCTGGTGAGTCCAGGGGCCCCTCGGCCTCCAGCCCCAGCCCCTCTGCCCTCCCCAAGGCCAACTCACCCAGGTCTCCAAAGAGCTCCACGCCCAGAGCTGCAAAGATGAAAAACAACAGCACGAAAAGAAGTCCCAGGTTCCCCACCTGGAAAAGAGGGAAAGGAACGGAAACAGAGCTGCTGAATCTTCCAGTCTCCCAGCTTCCCGGAGCCCCCCACCCCTGCTGCAGGCTGCTGCCCCCTCGCCATGAGGACCCGGCCCACACCACCTTGCAGCTACCTGAGGCAGGGCCTGCATCACTGTGTCGAGCAGCGCCCGCATGCCCACAGCCATCTTCAACAGCTTCAGCACTGCAGAACAGGACACGGTCATGAGCTGGGCCCTTGGAGGCCCTGGTCACCCAGTGAATGGGTGGAGCCAGGCAGAGCTGAGTCCGGGCCGGTGGGACACCCGGGATGCCAGCCAGTCTATACCCACGCCGGCCCCAGACCTTCCCTGTTGGTGCTTGCTGAGTCTTCTGGGCTGGTCACCCTGGGAAGGCAGGAAGCGGGTAGCGAGCTGGGACCAACCTCGGGCGATGCGCAGCACCCTCATGATGCGGATGATGGTGGGGTTGATGGGTAGCGAGGCGTTGACTTCGATCTCTTCCAGCGTGATGCCCATGATGGACAGCAGCACAATGGCCAGATCCAGCTGGTTCCACCTGGAAAGCCGGGGACACAGCGCCCTGAGCAGGGGGGGGGACAGCAGGGGAGGGGCGGGACAGCTGAGGCACAGCAAGACCTGACTGCAGAGGGCAGCTGGTGCAGAGAAGGGGCGTGGCTTGGGGAAGGACACACAGCCATCTGGTGCCACAGGCAGGCAGCACTGGTGTCAGCTCCGGAGACTCTGCTTTCCACTGTCATTCACCTGCTCTTTTATTTGGCGCTTACATGGAGTCTGTTCTGCGCCGGTACTGTTTTAAGGACTCTACAGTAGGCATCCAGAATCTCCTCATTGTGCTGTGGCTGCTACTGTTATTTCTCATTTGGTAGATGAGGAAAGCGAGGCACAGGGAAGTTAAGCAACTTACCCAACGTCCCCAGCTATTAGCAAGGGGTGGAAGAACTGGGGTTTGGATGCAGTCTGGACAGGCAGGCGCCAGGCTCGGTGCCTTTAAACCCCAGCCTGAGCTACACAGATTTCTAGCTGCCAGTGGCCTCTAAGTCCACTCTTGTCAAATTCCTTCCCATCTCCCGGGGCCCGAATGCTCTGAAAACTACCAGCCAGCTCTAGGTTGGGGGCTGGATCCCAGGAGTCAGAAGGGTCGTCAGCACCAGGGCCATCTGGGTAATTTCCCAGGAGTCACAGCGACCTCACCCCCCTACTCCACCCCGACTCCCCCTCCCCTTACCTGTCTTGGAAAAACCTGCGGAAGCCAAAGGCCACCAGTTTGAAAGCCGACTCCAAGACGAAGATGACGGTGAAGATATAATTGCAGATCTTCAGGGCCTCGTCCAGGGTCTGGCAGGGAAAAGGACGGGAGGCAGGGTCCTCGCAGGCCCAGGCCGGTGCCCGCCTCAGCCCCTCCCTCACCACATTGCCCAGAGGCAGGGCAGGAGGGTCTGGAGGGACCCATCTCTGCTGCTCCCACTATGATTGCGACCGTCAGCCACCACCCCAGGAGACAAGAGGGGCCTAGTTCAGGAGAACAAGTCAAACCCGGGCTCCTCCCTCCCTGAGAGATGGGAGAGGACCACGCAGGAAAGTACCAGAAAGCCCAGCATGCTAGGGCTGCAAGGGCCTTTGTGCTCCACCAATTCCATCTCCCCACTGCACAGAGGGGCAAACTGAGGCTGCTGGGGGGGATGACTGGAGAAGTGGCAAGATCACAGGTGAGATCTGGAGGTGGACACTCACTGGACTCCAAGTGCCGAAGGGCAGGCATAGGTCTGCATTGTACTCAATAACCCAGGGCCAGCACACACCGGACGCTCAGTAAAAAGTCACTGGTGATGACACCAGGTCCTCATTTCCCAGCCCCGTGACCTTAGTGAGACCAACCAATCTCTGAACCTCAGCGTCCTTCCTTAGAAAAGGAAGTGACAGCCTCACGGGACCGGTGCTGTGTGCCCCCACTCACCTGGAATTAGAGATGCCCAGGCTCAGGGTATGTGGGCCCCACCCAGGGGCCCCAGGCTGGGTGTCAGGGCTGGTGAGCATCCCCCGCACTCACCTGGGGCTGCTGGTAATGTTCCATGGCCATGGTGACCACATTCAGCCCGATGACACCTGTGATGAACAGGTCCAGGTAGTGGCTGGTGCACAGGTGATGGACGAGGAGCCGGAAGCGGGAGTAGTCGGAGTAGTAGGGCTTGCACTGGGCTTCTGGGAGGGGTAGGGAGGACATCGGGGGTCGGGTCAGCCTCTGCCTCCCCCCGCCCCTCCCCCCGCGGCCCCTCCCAGCTGCCAGCCTCTATGCCAGAGCCAAACATTCCGTGTCATCACTGTCCTGGTCCCCCACTGCCCTTTCTTGGGGGCAGCTCCCCGGGCAGGGCCCCCTCCAAGCGCCTGTTCTACTGGCTGCAGTCGGGGGGAGGGGCAGGGTGGTCAGGACATGCAGAGCTCCTCACCCCCACCCCGTTAGACACCAGGTGAGCCCCTCCCTAGGCAGCCTCTGAAATCGCCAGCCCCTCCTAACACCTCAGAGTTCTGCAGCTTTCAGGCCAGATCAGTAAAATGAAATACACAGGGCCTCAGGGGACTCAGAGGGAGCTGTCAACGCCTTCCCGGCTCAGCCCCTGGGGGGAGCAGAGGAGATTACCCAGAGCTGGGATTTGCAGATAGAGCCTGAGATTGGAAATTGCTATCTTTGAGGCCCGCTGTATTGAGCCATCACGCTGGGGCCTCCGGGACAGGGCATGGGTCTCCAGCAGCCTCATGCCAAGGAGGGCCACGGCAAGGGTGCAAGACTGTGGCCCATCCCAGATGCAAGGTGGGAGGGCCCCTGACAGACTCACCCAGTTTCTAACGAGGCCGAGACCGTGCCCAGCGTGCCCCCGAGTGCTGGGAAGGCAGCAGAGCGCAGGCTGGGCTGGAAGTACTGTCTGAGACCTGTCACAGGCACAGCATCACTCTTGTAATTAGCCAACCACTTAGTTACAAAAATCAGTGCCAGGAGGTGAGAGCGCACTGCGAGCAGCAGATTATGGGGGCCCCTCCTCCAGGGGCTGAGGAAGGGCCAGGCCAAGTGGGGGTGGGGGCACGTGGTATCCAGAGCTTGTGCACAGACTGGTCTCCAGGGGCAGCCACGGGGAAGGCCGAGACTCCCCACAGGGAGGCACAGGGCAGCCTCAGGTCCCAGACAGTCCTCCCCTCTCGGGTGGAAGCTCTCGGGCGCAAGCCAGCCAGTGAGGGCTGCAGCCTCTAAGGCCTGGGCCGGAGGCTGGCTGGCTCAGGGGTAGCAGGAAGCTTTGGGCTCGGGTCAGTTCAGATGTAACCATTCCTTCCCATGCAGAGGACCACTTAGCAGAGAAGTAAACTGAGGCAGGGAGTGGCCTTGGGTGGGCCCCCACCAAAGGCCGAAGGAAGAAGAGTGCCCAGGAGCAGGCTCTGCTCCAGGCCTACCCTGCCCCTCTCCGCATCGGCCTTGAGGTGTGGATAACCAGGAACACAGGGACCCCTGTGCAGAAGTCATGCGTGCCTCAGGGGTGCACAAGATCATCCTTTTGTGCTCAGAGACAGGCCAGCCAAGTGCGGCTCGGTGGGCTCAGGTAGCCCTCCGGACCCCCGGGTGTGCGAGGGAGGAGACGCTGGGGATGGGGAGAGCACGAGGCCCCTGGTCATCCACACCCGATGGTGGAGGGGGGCCGGGCTGCTGGGCTTCTTCCTTCCTGTAGTACCGCGAGAACCAGAGGGCGCTAGTCGCCCTGCGTTGCCTTAGCAGCCGGAACGCTTTCTCTGCATTAATCTCCATAAATGCTGAGAGCACCCGGTCCCATTATGCTAAAATATGAATGGAGAATTAACTAAAATGTTTGAATACAATTAGGTTAGAAAAAGCGGCTCCTTATTAGCCCCATTATTAGCTGAGACAATGTAGAGGAGAGGCTGGGAGAGAGGGCCCCCCTCTTCCGTCACCCCAGCCTGACTGTGTCGGCAGCCCCAGGCCAAAGGGAGCTGCCGCGCCCTGGCTCTGCCTCCCAGCCTTGCTCTGAGAGCTGGTGGGCTTGATCCAGCCAGAGGTCCTCTCCACCGGGCCAGGAGGGAGGCAGCGGTGAGACAGGGCTTGTGCTATGGCCCTTCCTTCCCGCAGCCCCTCGCCCAGGCCTGCGGCTGCTGGGGCTGTCCCTGTCCCTCTACTAGAGCACAGGTCCAAGGACCAGGCCGGATCCACGGGCCGCTTCCCAGCAGCCCCTGTGCTGTAACCCAGCAAACCCAGCAGGACCTGAGGAGCTTCCACATCTCCCGCCTCCTATTGGTACGAACTGCCTCAGGCGGAGGAGACCCCAGTCAGACGGGGAGGTGGGGGCAGCAGGATACCAGGCTCCTAGCCAGGTGGTGCGAGGAGGGAGCTGTGAGTGACAGCAACAGGCATGGTGGGTTAGTAGGGTCGTCAGGAGCCCAGGGCACAGCCAGGGCAGGGGGTTGGCAAAGGATGGTGACAAGGGAAGGGTGGAAGGCAGGGTCACCCCCGGGACACGGCTACCCCAGCAGAGGCTTTGCCATTGGCTGCTGTGGGCCCTGCCCTGGGGAAGGAGGGGGTGAACGGAAGTGGCTGCCACAGGTGGCTAAGGAGGCCTGGCCCCCAGCAGCCCCCAGTGTCTGGTCAGGCCTGTTCCCCTGGAAACCACACTCTTTCCTTGCGCTTTGCCTTGGGTCTGGAGGTTGACTTTGTCCTCCATCACCTCGAGAGCTGACTGGAAACACAGATCCCGGCCCACTCTCTGCACCCCGATGGGGCCCAGGAATCCAACTGTGTGTGTGTGTGTGTGTGTGTGTGTGTGTGTGTGTGTGTAAGCTCTCCGGGTGACTCTGCAGAGCTCTGGGAACCCCAGGTCCTGGGAAGAGGGTCATGGGATGTTCGACACCCTTGTTCAAGATCTCTGGATCCTCACTCAGGGCCAGGGAAACTAATGCATGTGCCAGTAGGGCCAGGGCAGAGGCCCCAGCACGTGGGTGCAGTATTGACTGTGGGGTCAGCGTGTCATATCTTGGGGGTGGTGAGTCTGCATGTGTTGATTCCTGGAATGACCCCTTCGATAGGGACCTCAGGGAGCATTCTGGGGTAAGCATAAAAGTGCTCACTTCAGCCCACAGCCCCAGTGACCCCATAGGGAAAGGCTGACGGCCACTTCCTCCCATCTACCCTCACCTGCTAACACTTCTGCGATCACAGAACAGCCTGACACAGAGACATGGGGACCCCCACAGCCCAGACACAAACCAGCCAGAGACTCCAGAGCCCCCAGAGAAATGGTCCCTCAACACCAAACACGTAGCTTAGCACCCTGGGGTCAGGAGCTGTGGATTTGCAGAGGCTCACAGGTTCCCCTTGAATAGACCCCTGCGCCCCTAAAATCAGGCAGCCTGACACCCGCAGGGTGGTGCCTAGCCAGGTAGGACGACGGGAGGAGTGGACAGTAGGACAGCAAATGATTTCCATCCCCGTCAGAGCCCTCGGCAGCCTCAGGAGGCAGCTACCAGAGGGTCCTTTGGTTCTCAGCAGTGTTTCCAAAAGCTTGGAAAAATTCAACATCTATTTGCCTATGTTAAGACCCCAAGGGCTAATTTAATGGCAAACTGGTCCTTTTTTGCCATCTTTCAGTGTGTGACCTTCTGCAGCTCTGAAGCTCTGATTAGCAATTAGATATGCCTTTGACTAGTAAAGTCGGTGAAGCAAAGTCACAGAGGGACAGTCTTTCAAACTGTGGGGTCTGCAGGAGGGGGTGATGAGGGAGATCCTGAGGATAAACAGCACGGGTACCATCAGGTGGAGACATCAGGGGGTGTGACAAGGCCCTGCAGCCCTGTCACAGACTCTCTGACCCTCCAAATCTCCATCTATGTGGGGGATGAAGGGACCAAGGCACCAGAGGAGGGCAGGAGGCACCGGGAGGCCTTCCCAGAGACACAGCTCTCGGAGATGAGTACTTGACTCACCCCCAAACATTTGGGTTTTTTGGAAGAAGCTTGTGGCCGACTCCGGCCTTCAGTTCCCAATTCCTGCTGTTTGTAGCGATGACGGGGCCACCACGATTACTTGACTATTAATGAGTCTGTTCAATTATGCACCGTTACATTTTTAAAACAAATCCTCCCCTCTGCTCCTCTCGTCCTTTTCCCTCGGATCAAAGTCTCTGACAAGAGGAGACGGATCTGCAGCTCCTCAAATGATGGGAGCAGCAAGGGGGCACAGGGAGGAGGCAGTGGCAGGCTGGGGGCTCCGCTGGGAACCTCCTAGCAGAGGGTCCCCACTTAGCACAGGCCTGTGCACTGACAGAGGCTGCAAGGCTTCAGCCCCTGCCTCTTGGGGCCCCAGGGGCCCTTGGCCTTGAACCTCAGAGGACAGAATCAAGGAACCATGGAGAGGGGCAAAGAGCACTTCCCCACGCACAAACCCACGCCCCAGACGCAGTACCTGACGCAGCGCTGGCCGAGCTGCCGGAAGCAATTACATCGTCCAGCATTAGATCTAAAAGAATGAAACATGACATTGGTCATTGGCCGGCCCAGGTGTGCTGGGCAGGGCCCCTCACGGCTGGCTCCCCCTCAGCTCTGGCCCTCACTCTGCCTACAAATGCGGGTGCACTGAGCTTGGGTGGCTGGTTCTCAATGACAGGCCCAATTCGGGGGGCAGGGGACCAAGCACTTGAGGAAGACGAACGATTTGGCCAGCTTGCTGGGGTCACGGGGCCCCGGAGCAGATGTCCTCTCTTGCTGCGCCGTGGCCTCAGCTGCCCCTGAGCAGTGCCAGACCCCAGAAGGGGAGCCAGCTGGCCAGGCGGGGACCATGGCACCTCCTGCCAAAAGAACGCCATCTGCAGATGCCCAGCAGAGGAAGGCAGCCCTCTTGGAGGGGTGCAGGGGGCATGGAAAAGGGGTGGGGTGGAGAGCTGGGGACAGCGCCCTCCCTCAGCTTGGGATTCTGGGGAGAAGCAGAGACTCGATAGATCCCTAGCCTGGAACCCGATAGGAGTCTTAGGGACTGGTAGAGGTCAAGCACAGAAAACTGCACTGTCCATGGCTGCCCCAGTGTCCCCTCCTGCAGCAGCGCCGGCCTTCCCCCACCCCCATGTGTGACGCCCACGATCTCCCCTCTTCTCCAGGTGCCTGTACAGGCCAGGCGCAGGGGGCTCCCCGAAGCCCTGACTCGCCTGGTGGTACTCACTTTTCCACACACCACCGGGAAAGCACAGAGCCCCGTACGTACGCATCTTAGCGGTGGAGGGAAGACGGCTTGTGAGAGGGCGGAGAGGAAGGGAAACCCACAGAGCAAACAGGGATAGACACAGAGCCACAGAGGCTGGGAACCCACAGAGAGGCACGCGGAGGGCGTGGCTGTGATGCAGAGAGCGGCGCGGAGGCGTGGAAAACAGACTCCCGGGAGCCGGGCAGCCGGCGGGGAGCCAGGGGCCGGCAGACCCGCGGCCGCAGCGCAAACACAGGGGCTCCTGCTGCCCGGGCCAGCGTGTGCTTCCCCACACCCGGCACCTCTGTGACCCTGGGGCACAGGGACGGACGGCGGGGGCTCACCCACCCCTGTGCAGCAGATGCGGGAGAACAGAGGAGGGACCAGGGGTCCTCGTGAGCCAGGGGGAGTTTTCTTTCTGGTTTTGATTTTTTTTTTTTGTTTAGTTTGGCTCAAGCCCTTGACCATCAGGGTCACGGCAGTTCTGTTGGATCTAACTCGGGCTGAGTTGCTGTCCCTGTGTGGGACCTGCTGAGATCTTACTCCGCAGCTACCGAACCGGGCAGGCAGAGAGGGTCAGAGGCCTGCTAGGCAGCCGCCAGCGGGGCTGGGCTGGCACCTGTGCCCAGCCCAGGTCACTGCTCACCAGCACGGGGCAGTGTGGCATCAGGTTCCCACAAGCCCGGAGGCTCTTCTGAGAGTCGCACTGAGAGGCCATGCGCCAGCTCCCTCCTGGGGAGCGTGAGGCTGAGAGCGGGGAGCCCCGAGCGAGCGGGCCGGTGCCCTCACCCACAGGGCTGACCGGGTCTGCTCCATGCAGGCTCTAAAGGCGGGCATGCTGCTGGCGGAAGGAGGTGGGGGGGAGCAGCTGCTCCCTGCCCCGGCCCCGGCTCCGGAACCCCAGCCCGCTGCAGTCGCAAGGCCAAGGTCAAGCACGACCCAGAGAGACGTGGAAAGACTACCGACCGGCCATCTGCTTCTCCTTACTCCTTCTCTTTTTCTCCAGCCTGCGGAGCCGCTTCTCCTCCCGCCGCCGCGCCTCCTCCTCCTCCTGGTGCTGTCGGCACTTGTGGAAGTTCTCCACCACCACGCCCACGAACATGTTCAGGACGAAGAAGGCCACGATCAGCAGGAAGGAGATGAAGTAGAGCAGCATCCAGGGGTTGTGGTTCATGATGGGCTGGGGGAGTGGGAGGGCCGGGCGGAGGCGTCAGCGGGCGGGGGAGGCGTGGGCGGCAGGCCCGGGGGGGAGGGCAGAGGAGAGATGTTCATCTGGCCACTCGCTGCGGTTTGGCTCCCCCTGACTCCCGCCCGGTATCGCTAGGGCTGGTGACTTTCCCCGAGTAGCTAGATTTTCAAGTTAAGTTCACCGATCGTTAAAATGCTCATTGCTGATGTCAAAACATTTGCACTTGTTGCAGGCCGATAAAGCACGGCCGGCTCTGGCTCGCAGACCACCAGTCACTGCCTTGCTGTCAGCTATGACCCTCCCTCTCTAACTCTGGCTGGCCAGCGTTTGCACGGCTAACCTTGGCATCAGCTCCTGCCCACCTCGGCCTCACCTGCTGGTCCACGCCCACAGCGTCCAACCCGTCGTACATGATGTCCACCCAACCGTCCTTGGAGGCAAGCACGAACAGAGACATCAGGGCCTGCAGGGGACAGAGGAGGCAGGAGGAGGAGACAGGCCACTTGATTTCCAGAATGTGTGGCTGGACCAGGCGGTTGCCTCCTGGTAGCAGCTTTGCAGTGTCCAGCCCTTGGGAGGTCAAGCTCGGGTCATACTCCCATCTCCAGGAACACACTCTTGTCCCAGGGCTCCGTGGCTGGAGCCATGAGAGATGACCATAGTCCCTGGCCTCAGCCAGGTGGGGGAATTGAGACACAAAGCCGGCCAAAGGGCTACTTCGCCTTTCACATTTCTCTGTGTGCTCAGAGCTGGAGAGACAAGAAGCTGTCTCGGCAACACGCGGTGAACCGCGTAAACCGTCACAGACATTGTTCTTTCCTACCCTCACCCTGAGGCCAAGGAGATGTGACTATGACCCCATTCTCCAGCTGAGAAAACTGAGGCCCTGGCAGGACAGCCGCCCAAGGCCACTGCGCTGACAAATGATTCACATTCGGGCTGCCTGCGCCCGATCTGACGTGTGCTTTCTGCCCTGCTGGGTGGCACGGTGGCCCTGGGTGAGTCCTCAGACTGTGGGTCCACAGGTCTCCATCTTGGGGGGAGCTAAAGCCCCAGTGGGCTGACTAGCCGGATCTCTCTGACCGAGGGGGTATGTCTCGTTCAGCACAATGACTTGGGGCCCCTCCGGGCTCTTCCACCACCACCCCACCTCCCAGCCTGAGGCTCACCTGGCCGAGGTTGTCAAAGTTGTATTTGTGCCGGACCCAGCGGTAACTGGCCTCCGTGCAGTCCGACTTGTTGGTGATGTTTCTCGTGTCCTCGCCCTGACACACAAAGAACTTCCCTTTGAAGAGCTGGAAGCACACATAAGCCAAGGACAGAGAGAAGGGAGCTGTGAGCCAGGAAACCAGGACTCCCCAACCCTGAGGCCTACTTGGTCTGGGCACACCCTGGATGGGGGCACTCAGGTCTGGGGTCTGTCAACAACCCTTGCAGGGGTTCCCAGTGGGAGGCTGAAAAAAGACTGGAACCCAGGTCTGTCTGGAAAGTTCACCCCCATCCCAGTGTAGACCAGGCCATGACTGGGGGTGCTGTGGGGGGTGGGAAGTGACCGGAGGGGAAGGAGGATCAAGGGCCTGATTGAGACAGACCTAAACCCACCGGAAGAGCCCCAGGACTGGACTCGACAATAGCCTGCTGTCCCAGGAGGCTGAGAGGTGGGGAGAGCAGGGTTCCCCACTGGGTTTGTGTGGGGTGGGGGGCCCAGCGGAGAGGCTCCACACAGCTTTGGCAAATGCAGCCTGGTCCCTGGGGTTGGAGAATTTCTAGGAAACCCAGGGACAGCCTTTCTCCAAGGCACAGTGGACATCCTGGGAATCATGGGAAGAAGTGAGGGGCGGTGGTAGCCACCAGGAGCTCCCACACACCCCAACAGTCAGCTGTCTGCCCTGCAGCCGGACGGGGAAGATGAAGACAGGGTGGAGGGGCTCCCCAGTCCCCTGAGGTAGCTGCTGAATCTTACAGGCAGCTCTGGCTCTTTTTCCTCCAAAGCCAAATTTCCTCCCTGGGCCAGAAGCCAGGTTTCCCAGGCAGCCCCCACTTCCTGCCTTGTCTGGGGTCTGCACCCCCCCACCTCCGCCTGCTAGCAGACCGCTAACCTGGCCCAGCTGTCTGGCCCTGGATCCCCAGGCCTGGCGTGCAGCCTGCCCTGCTCAAGTGGAGAAGGGAGGGAGGAGATCCCGGAGTCGGGGCGCAGGCCAGCCTCTGCGTTTTCCCCGGGGAGCACTCCAGGGGAGGGACAGCAGCCTGTGGGCCTGGAGCTTCTCTGAGGCCATGTCCCCTCGGGGTCCTCCTCTCTGTTCCCCAGAGGTGGAGGGGCCCGAGGCCTAAACCCAGGGAGGAAGGGTTCCTGCCATTTCTTTCTGGGTGACAGTGGCAGCAGCAGATCAAGCCTCAGGACCAGCTGGAAAGCCTCCTCCCCTCTCGGTCCTCAGGCTTTCAGGGATCCCTGGACCCCTGCATACCTGTACCCCCAGGATGCCAAAAATGATGAAGAAGGCACAACAGATGACCACAATGTTGCCGATGGGCTTCAGGGAGGACATCAGCGTCTCCACCACCAGCTTCAGCCCCTGGGCCCGGCTGATTACCCTGGGGAGTACAGTGAGGAGGGTGAGGGGGTCTCCTGCCCGCTCCAACCTTGGCTCACCGCAGAACTGAGTCCTCTTTTCAGGAGACCCCTGCCATGAGGACCCTCCGTCCTAATCCCTTCAGACAGGCTGCAGACACCCCCACTCCCAGAATGGCAAAGGCATCCCCTGGTCAGGCTGGGAGTGGGCAGGACCCCTGAGAACCATGCGCGTCTCCTCACAGGGCGGGGATCCCCCCAGGGAATGCTCCAGCTGGAGGCCGGGGGTCCTGCCTATGACCCCTTGGTGCCCGGAACAGGGCTGAGGTCATGCTCATGGCGCAGGTGGCCCTGAGGAATATGTCTTTTGGGAGAGAAGGAGGGAGGTGAAGAAGATGTCTTGGAGGAAAACCACCGGGACCATGAACTGACAGTCGTCTGTGGGCCTGGGGGTGCTGGCGCTGGGAGGTGTCCCCTAGGGGACCGCCTTGGGGGTGGAGTGGGGGTCACCTGAGCGGGCGCAGGGTCCGCAGCAGCCGCAGCACCCTCAGCATGCCCAAGATCTTGGTGCCGCTGTCGGAGACCAGGGACACCAGGATGTCGATGACTGAGATGAGCACCAGCAGCCCGTCCAGCACGTTCCAGCTGCTGCGCAGGTAGGCCTGCTCCCCGAAGCACCAGCCCAGCGCCACCACCTGGGGCCACAGCCACCCGGTCAGCGGCCACCCCCCACCCCCCCGCAGTCCCCAACCCTCCCTCCACTGCCGTCAGGCCCTCCCGTCCTCGCCAGTTCCACCAACTCCACGCCCCCCGGGGAGCAGGGGGCCCAGACCAGCGCGCATAGCCCACCGTCACCTTCACTGTCATTTCGGCCAGAAAGACGGCGGTGAAGATGTAATTGGACAGGGTCAGGAAGATGCGTTCCTGCAGGAGAGAGAGAGGCAGGTGCTGCCCACCAGGCCCTTTCGCGGTGGGCCAGGTTTGCCAAGATCTGCTTCAAGCATTTGACATGGAGAGATCACACACACACACACACACACACACACACACACACACGCACGTGCCAGGCACGGCCTGCCCGCAGCTCTCTGGACAGCCTTGCCCCAACCACGTGGCCGGGATGAGCCACACTCTGCACCATGGTGCTGTTATCCAAGTCCCAAATCCCAGGCCCAATTCCCTGATTTCTTCTTGAAACCGGAGCAGGGTTGAATGTGCTCTCTGACCCCGCCTGCCGCACCTCCTCCTCGCCTGCTTTCCTGCTGTGTGGCCCAAAAACAGAGCGCAGGAGGCACGCGGCGGGGTGGGGGGGTACAGATGACGGGGCCTCCTCGGGCACTAGCGTTATGCCAGGCATGGATGGCCCAGTGCCTGTGAGCTGAGGCCCTCCCTGGTGGCCAGGAGGGGCCCGGAGGTGGCTAGAAGTGACTGGCAGCTTGAGTGTGAGTGCAGGATGGAGAAAGGGCAGGAGAGGAGCCAGTGTGGTGACAGCAGGGAGTCGCAGGGGCTGAGCAGGAAGCTGAGGACAGTGACAGGACTTGGCACAGGGCCCAGGAGCTGGTGAGGAGTGGCCAGCCCAGTTGGGGAGTCCCTAGTATGGCCCGCACATGCCCACCTAGGTCCAGGCTGGCCCCTCCATTCCTGGGGCTCCCTGCAACCCCACTCCTGCCTGGCTGGAGCCCACCCTAATGGAAAACAGAAGCCCCAGCAGCAGCTCTGAAATCCAAACAATGAGGTGGGAGGCAGCGGGGGGGGGGGGGGGGGATCTCCGGCCACCTCCAAGCCAGTGCTACAAAATGCCGCAGGGAGAGACAGGGCCACCCCACCCACCCTTCGAGGGCCTGAATCGCTGCCAGTGAGGGGCTGAGACGCCAGGCTGGGAAGAGACAGTCCCGGAATGGCTGGGCCCTTCCTGATGAGGTGAGGTCCCAGGGTCCAGTGGCCAGGACTCAGGCCCCCGGTCTCTCGCACCTTTCTGGGAAGGACTGAGTTGAAAGCTAAGCACAAGTGTCCAAACTGCCCCTTCACGGCCCCAGAAAATCTGCTCAGTTGTGACCTGGCCAGGACCCCAAGGAGCAGAGAGCAGCCTCCCCGTCCTGCTGTACGCCGCCCTCAAGCAGCCTGGGCAGGCTTCTTCCTAGCGGCGTCCCTGCCTCGGCCCTGGGCAGGACCGGTCTCAGGCTGCACAGCTCGCAGGCTGCGGGACTCGCACACATTCACACTCCCTTGAGGAGCCAAGAGGAAGGGCCGGAGTCCAAGCACCTGAGGGTAGGGGCTGCCCAGCCTCCTTGCCTCCCTGGCTGAGCACTAACCCCGGAGGGCCCGGCACGGAGCAGGACAGCCATGCTTACAGTCCCGGTGACTCACAGCGCTGTGGGGGTCAATTTTGGGGCGCTCCATGGCAATGGTGATGCAGTTGAGGAAGATGATGACAAGGACCACATGGTCGAACATCTTGTGGGTGATGATCCGGTGACACAGGAGGCGGAACCTGCTCCGGGTCGAGAGAGAGGCGTCACTCACACCCTCCCAGCCCGAGGACCGGCTTTCTCTCCCACTTCCAGCAGCCCCAGGGAGCACGGGCCAGGGCCCCTTTCCCCACTACCTGGACTGGGGCGGGAAGATGTAGGCTGACCAGGAGTCTCGCTCACGGCAGCAGGCAGGCAGCTGGGTGCAGATCCAGGCCCGGATCCGCTCCCCTTTGCTCTACAGAAGGAACACTGGACATGAGCAGGACCAAGCCTGGGGACCCTTACCTGGCCCAGTACTGCCTCTGGCAGGCCCCAGTGTTCCCTTCCTCTATCCCAAACCCACCTCCCTCTAAGCCATGCAGCGCTCCTTCCTTCCCTGCACCCCCTTCCCGGCCTCTCCACTCTTCCCACCCTGCTCCAGCCCAGCCCCCGCCGGGCTTGGCCACCACATCAATTATCAAACATTGTACCCATCGCAGCTGCCTGCGCAGACACACCTGGGCAGAGGAGACACTGGCCCCTCTCTTCACGTGCTAACCCCACATCCCAGGTCCCTGTGCCCATCCCCAGGGCAGAGGGGGTAATGGGGCTGGGGGAGGGCCAATGGGTGAGGACGGGCTAGAAGTCAAGGTCCAGAAGAGAAGGAGGGACGGGAGGCGCACGTCAGTTTGGAGAGATGAGTGATGGGTCTTTCTGAGTCACAGGGGGAGGGCCATGAAAGATTCATGCACATCTGCCCCAAAACATTCACAGCCACCGAGGACAGCACTGCCGCAGCCCCGGGCATGACAAGGACCCAGGGCTCGGCAGGGCAGTGGAGGTGCTGCCCGGACGGGGGCTGGGACCCCTGGCGATCCCTGGGCTTGGAACCATAATTCCCTTGTGTCCTGCCGGGCCGGCCACAGCTGTCCTTTCTCAAGGTCAGGGCTGAGGGTCCCCGTGTCCATGTGGGTCTCACCAGGTTGCCCTCGTCATCCTCGCCATCCAGTGGGGGGTCATCAGGCCGCAGGGCACGGGGCAGGCGCCCGGAAGGCGACTTGCCATTGCAGTCCTGGTGCTCCGAGGCAGAGCTCCGGCTGCTGGCTGTGCGGTGCAGTCTGGGCACCTGCAGCGTGTCCGGCAGGTCGAAGGAGCTCTTGGTCTCCCGCTCCAGGGAGCCCCTCGGGCGATGGTCACTGCCCACAGGGCTGGTCCGCTCCTCCTCTGAGCTCTCATCCTCCTCCTGGCTTTCCCGGCCCTCGCCAGACAGCAGAGACCTCCGTTCCCCGCTAGGACTCCGTCGCTTCAGGCTGGGGGCTCGGCCCAGGCTGTTTCGGCTCGAGCGCCTGCTGGCCCAGCTGCTGGCTGCGCTCCATGGGCTGTGTGGGGAGCTGCGGGTGCCGGGCTGTGGCGTGAGCAGAGGAGGGGGAGCCTCAGCTGGGGCACCTGGCCCTGCACCCCTCACATGCACCCATCCTGTGTCCTGCCTGGCCTGGCGCCGGGTGCAGAGGTGTGAGCAGGACCCCGGACTCCAGCCTGCATTCAGATGCCGGCTCACCCTCACGGCTGTGGGCTGGAAGTTACTGCACCTCTCTCTGCCTCTCTTTCCTTGCATGCGAAGCAGACACACAATAGCACTTGTCCTTCATTTAGTCGCTCAGAGAAGCATCATTCTAAGAGACAGCATAAACTAGCAGCAAAGAAGAAACCCAACTTGACTGCAAGAAAACCATCCAGCTTCAAAAGGGGACAAACAATTGGAGTAGGTGTTGCTCGAAAGACATAGAAACGGCCGACAGGTAGACATAACAAAAATGTTCGACATGAGTGATCATCAGGGAAATAAAAACGAAAACTACAATACACGTCACTTTCCACCTGTCAGGATCACCGTCATCAATCGGAGGGAGAAAAGGGAACCCTGCACACTGTTGGCACGGTATAAATGAGTGCCAGTAATAGAATGATGATAGGATACAGCAATCCCACAGCTGGATATATAGAAAAGGAACATGGTTGTCCCCAGCACAGGTGGGGGTGTGGCGTGTGTACACAGATGTACTCAGGAGCTAATCGGGGAGGACTATTCAGCCTCTTACAAGCAGAGCCTGCCATCCACATTCAATTGCATAGACCTGGGGGATTATCGTGCTGAGTGAAGCGCGCCATGCAGAGATAGATGCTGCAGGATCCCACTGCTACGTGGAATCTAAAGCACTTAGGCAAGGAAAGCGTGGAAAGGTGATTTGCAGGGGCTGAGGAGATCAGAACAGGGAGACACTGGTGAAAGTTTCAGTGAGACAGGAAGAATGCATCTGTGAGATTTGCTGCTAGCATGACTATAAAAAAAATGATGAGGTGATGAATATGGTAATGAGCTTGAATTAATCATATGTACATACATCAAAGCATCACACTTTGTCCCATAGATATTTGTCAATTACAAATGAAATCTCAAAAATAAATGCATAACCTTAAAAATAAATGCATAAAACATGAGCGCGTGGGCGGAGACGCCAGCCTCTGGGATTCACCCAGGCTGGCTGTGTCACCGGCCTGAGCCATTGCAAAACGGGAGTGATGGCAGCAGGGGGCAGTGAGGGGAAACGCCTGCGAGCTGGGTCTGCTGCGGAGCCGGGACCTGGACGAGGGCCGACGGCCAGGCACGAAGGAAAGAAGGGCACTCGGGCTCCATATTACAGCAAAGGCTCTGAGGGCTTGAGAGGTGGAGCCTTGCCCAAGGTCACACGGTGAGGGGACAGCGGAGACAGGGTCAGAGCTCTGCTCTTTCTCTTCCAAGGCCAGGACCTGACTGGCCTAGGGCTTGGCCGGATCCACCAGGCCCTGTCCAGTCCCGGCCCACTGCCCATCCCTCTCCCCCCAGTCCTCCCAGTATCAGCCACGGTGGGCACCCACGAGCGCCCCCTACCGGCGACTTCATCTCGTGGGCGGCCCCAGGCTGGGCGGACCCGGCGCCCAGCGCCTCCCCCAGGCCTGTGCTGGAGCTCTTGGGCAGCGACATGGGCGTGGCGGCCGTGTGGATAATAAGCGGGGGCAACAGGCTCTTCCGCAGCTCCGGGTGCTGAGCCAGGGACACCACTGCGCAGGGGGAGAGGGCGAAAGCCTGAGTCCACTTGGGGCTGGCGCAGGGCCCGGGCCAGTGACCCCAGGACAGATACTCACGGGCCAACCGCTTCTTCCCCTCCCCATCGCCATCCACACTGGGTGAGAAGAAATCGGGTTCGGATTCGGACTTGGTGGCATCTCCCTAGGATTGGGGAGCAGAGGGCCATCAGTGTCCCAGCCAGGCAGGGGTCACTGAGATGGACCGAGGACTCCCTCTCCACACACACACACACACACACACACCCCACATAGAGGCCACAGGACCAGCAACCACGGCACAAGGCATGCACCGGTGTGGGCCACACCACCCAGGCTTGGAGCCCACAGCATCACGCTTGGAAATGGGCCACACCTCATCTGACCCCACCACAGAGCCAGCCTGGCCACACCGGTACTGTGGCTGGCTGTGGGGGCAAGGGGTAGCCAGGCAGGCAGACGGTACAGGCTGGAGGTCCTGGGACCTGGGTAAAATGGTCAGGAAAATCTCAATTCCCAAAGTCCACAGGAGGCCCCTGCATTCCCTCCGTCTCATCTCCTTCCTTGAGTCTTGGATCCAAGGACCCCAGAAGGACACTGAAAGACCCCAGCTATTGCAGCTCAGCCTACACTTGTCACTTGAGACCCTTTGCTTCTGTTCCCACCGTCCCTGGCCCCGTTTTTACTTCTCTCCTTGTCTCCGGGATAGTTTTTCTTCCTTCTTAGGAGGTCAGTAGGTTCTCCAATAATTACACACTTCTTAAGAAGTTATTAAAAAATACTTGATTGCTACTTTTGACAAGGACATAAATATTGGGTAATTGGCATCTCAGGGGATCATTTTTATTAACTCAGTTTACATCCCTAACGAGGCCTTTAATTATTAAGTGGGATCTCCAGGGGGGCTGCTTCAGATGTGTGGCACCATGGGGCCCCATGGGGATCCTGGCTTCGCCCCAAATTCCAGTGCCAGCACAGGGAAGAGCAGGACACAGGCTTAGTGTGAAGGCTGGAAGAGGGGATGCTGAAGGGCGTGGGGGACTCAGGGACTGATTAAAATTCCGGCACACTTGATCCCATCTCCCCCAAGGACTTGTCCTGAGCTGAGGCAGTTTGGGGGGTCTCCGATGGGGGCCCAGAGTTTTGAAGGGGTGTGAAAGGGAGAGCAGGTGACGGGGTATTCCACGGATCTTGAGCCCACTGAGGCCGGACATCCGGGGCTCTGCCGGACCCCAGCATAGGCACGCACACATGGGGCGCCCCACACATGCGCACACAGAGGATTCTAAGTCCCTTCCTTCTCTGGCCTGGCAGGGACGGGACTGTGCCTTTTGCTGCAAGATGGGACCCGAGGCCAGGAAGCTCCTGCCTTCCACATCCTCACAGGGGAAGGGACTTAAAATCGAAGCGAACCTCACGACAGCAATGGCCACCACGGCTATCACAGCTTGCGCAGCAGCTGAGCATGAACCCAAGCACAGAGACAGGGAGGCGGAGTGGGGGACACGGGGGTGGGGACGGGGGGCATGCGACTCAGGAGCGCGTACCTACCCCCTGGGAGTCGACAGGCAGCTGAATACAGCTTAACTGCCCACTCGCATCTTCCCGTTTGCTGATTTCCTACAGGGAGAGGGGGAGGCGGGGAGGGCCACTGGTCACAAGCGCTCAGGCCTCCAAATACCGGCAGTGTCCGAAGAGCAAGGAGGGAGCGGGGGTGCACACCCCACAGCGGAGGAAGGAGAGACACGGCCGCACAGGCAGTGGCACCGGACGGCCTTTCGGGATTCAGGCCCCCAGGCCCCTGGCCCCCTGGCCCCAGGCCCCAGGCCCCAGGCCAGAATGCATCTACAGTGGGACGTGGGCAAGGAAGGCTCAGGTCCCCCTGCTCCTGACAACAGCTGCCATGCATGGAGGGTGTGCAGGCAGCGTGCAACGGCTGCGGTCACACCGGCGTGCAGGGGGGTGGGGCCACTGTAGTCATTCAGGAGGAGGCACCTGAGGCCCAGAGAAGTTAACCAGGCTGCCCGAATCACCAGAGTAAAAGGTGGAGGTGGGCCTTGAACCAGCACCCCCAGCTCAGGTACAGCCGCCTTCTCCCTGGCTCTGAGGCAGGGCGCGGGCACAGCAGGGAGGACAGGAAGGAGGGGCGGACACAAGCCAGGATGGGGCCTCCGCAAGGAGCCGAATCAGGCCTCATAATTTCTCGCTCTCTCGGCCCAAGTGCCTTCTAGTCAGAACGAATCCGGCCACTGGCTGTGGAATGGGATGTGACAGGTAACACCGCCTCAATGGCCGTGATGTTGTTTGGGATCAATTAATGGCCACACGCAGGGCCCACCGCCTGCTCATTTAATTAAGTGTGTGGATGATTAATACACAGGAATCCAGGGCACTGCCCCCTGCAAGTCAGAAATCAACAGCCAGGCGGGATCTGTCCCCGGGGCCACCCCCTGCTCCTCTTGACATGGTGGCAGGGCCCTACCCTTGAGGTCTCCTGCTGGCAGAGTCCACCAAGATGGGGACAGCCGCCTCCTCCGCCAAGGTGGGTTGCCTTATTGGTGAAAACAAAACGACAAAATTCCAGGCCATCGCCACGCAAAGCCAGGCTCCCCTGCCAGACCACAGGGCCTCCTGGAACCCACAGAGGAGAGGCAAGTGGTTCTGCAGGCATCCAGGTCATGGGAATCAAATGACCCTGACAGCCACAGCACCACATACAGGACAGCAGAGCAGCAGATCCAGCCCGACACGGGCGCTCCCACGTCGGCTGCCTGCTCCCAAGGGAGCTTGATCTCCCAAGGCTTTTCCACAGTTTACCACAGTGAACACCCATCCAAGGTACCAGGCCCCGAGAGACACCCACAAGGGCACCTCCATTCCCAAGGTGGGGGAGAGGCGGCCCCAGAGCTCTGCTCCACCCTCCACACTGGGGCAGCTTGCAGACTCCCAGCAGGGACTGGGTGACCGGACCAGGCAGCTCTGTTCCCACACTCAGATGTCACCGCTGCCTAGCAACCAGCTGCACTCAATTCAACAAGGTGTTTTTGAAAGGCCAAGTGGTGGGGAGGGGACTGTCTGTGCCCGGAACCCCCTGGACTGCCATGGTGCTGGGTGACAGCAAAGGAGAGCAAGGGGCTCGGGGTGGCTTCTGTGTCTCCTACAGAGGCCCATAGGGAGTTTTTTGCCGGGGAGCTTAGCTGCTGGGAGCTACTGTTTGGAGGATGCTAAAGGGACCTGTCCCCACCAGGCTCCTCTTCCTGCTGGCCACTGTCAGCAACCCAGCATGAGACTATGGAGACCCCAGCTCTTGAGAGAGCCCTGAGACAGCTTTCAACTCTGCAGCCCCAGGGAAACCCCAGAGAACTTTCCCGTGCTCCAGGGAGAGCTCCATGCCCCTCCCTCCCTCCTGGCAAGAGGTCCAGCCAAGACCAAGCAGCCCCAACCTCAGCTGCCTGTGACAGGGAGGAAGTGCAAGAGTGGATAGCTAGATAATTAAAACGGAAGCAGGGAGAAAGGCTGGTGTGGGGCCGATGCACCAGCACCCCACCAGCCCCTCCTGGTCTGCAGGGATGGCCCTCCCTGGTGAGGCCGAGAAGGAGTCGGAAAATAGATTTTTGTTTTTTCCACCATGTGCCAGGTATTTATAGACCAGGCCGCAGCGGGAGTTTCCATCCGGGTCACCCAGAGAGAATTGGAGCAAGAGCTTCTCCAGGTCCAACCTGGAGCATTTCTAGGTTGGGTCAACCCATTCTGTCTGAGGCGCTAGGACACGGGCGTGGGTCTGGGTGGGGGAGTGGGGGGGGACACCTGGGGTAGGAAGGGAGGCAGAGCTGGGGGCGAGGTTCAGCGTTTAGAGTGAAGGCTGAGCTGTGGCATGGCCAGGGCAGGATCAATGTGAATCAATATTAATTGATGACGCGGCCTCTGACGGAGGTGATGGAGCCTGGGCTGGAAATAGGACACCTATCTCTGCCATGCCCGCAGCTAATTGGGCTCATTTCTCACCCTGGGCAGCTCAGCCCTGCCTGGGCCCTGGTAGCATCTTCATCAGCTCAGCCTGCACTCGGATGACTTGCACACAAACCTCCCACACCTCCAGCCCGGAGGGTCCTCCTGATGTCCCACAGGACACTCATGCTCTGGCCCCGCTGCTCAGTGGGCAAGCACTTAGCCTGTCTGGCCTTCTAGGGAAGGCTCTGGTTGATGGAGAGAGAAGTCCACCAGCTGCTGACCTATAACCCAGGGATTCTCCCCCAGCCATCCCCTGGGCCATGTGAAAGGGGCTCAGACCCAGGGCTGCTACCTGGGGAACCTCCCTGACCCCCACAAGTGGCGGCAGAAAGAGGAAGCGGTCCACCCCTCCCAGAAGTCGGGCTGCTGGGGGGTTACCTCTGCCTGGAAGCCCTCCACCAGAATGGCGACCAGCAGATTAAAGAGCACATAGTTCCCGAAGGTCATGAGGGCGATGAAGTAAAGGGCGGCCCAGGACGATGTGGAGGCCATGCCATTGTAGAGGACTTTATTCCAGTCCTCCTGGGTCAGGATCTGAGGGCGGGAGACGCGAGTCAGGGCCCTAACGGGGCCTCCAAAGGCTCCTGCTCACCCCGGGCCCTGAGATCCTCAAACCTGAAAGACGGTGACGATGGCCCAGAGCAGGGAGTCAAAATTCTTCCGGTCTGGCAGCGTGTCGCCATCCCGCTCAGACGCAAACTTGCAGCCGAACAGGTGCATACCCAGGATGCTGAAGACACAGGGAGCCAGGGACAGGGCCGGGTCCAGGCGTGCGCGTCCCGCCCCGCCTTCTGGCCAGCACCTGGGGCCACTCCCCGCCCACCCACCTGAAGATGAAGATGAAGAGCATGAGCAGCATGCAGAAGGTGGCCACGTTGTCCATGGTCTTCATGAGCACCACGAGCTGCCGTTGCAGCGCCGGCAGGAAGCGCACCAGCTTCAGCACCCGCATCAGGCGGAAGGTCCGCAGCACCGACAGGCCGCCCCCCTGCTGGCCCACGATTTCCCACACGCTGCGGGGAGGGGGCGCAGGGAGAGAGCCTGAGTCCCCGCCCTTCACCCTTGCCCTCCCTTTGGGGGGCCCCAGCACCTGAGGGCTAGGACTGGCCAGCCCAGCACAAGAGAAGGAATGTGGGTGGGCTCTGGGGTCCCCACAGGGAGTGAGAGTCCAGGGGGCAGCCCGGCCCCCAGCTACTCCCCCGACCCCGGGGCCAGGGCTCAGCCCCGGCAGCAGGCAGCCCTCTCCCTACATCTGGCCAATGTAACTGCATTGAGCTATGGAATATTTGCTTTGCTCTCTTCTAATGAATTCTAAAGCCAGTTCCAAAAAGCAATAAAGCATTTCTTCTGGCCCCAGGCCTGGGGGACTGGAATACTTTCTCAAGGTCTTGGAAACCCCAAAGCAAGTTGCTGGGCGTTTGTGTTGGCTTCCAAGCACTTTGCAAGTGGGGACAACTGGCTGGGTCTCCCTCTTCCTCCAACTCCTCTTCCAGGCTGACTCCCCAGTCCTCACCCACTGGGTAGAGTTGAGGACAAGAGGTAGAGGCAGAAGAGGAGGCTGGAGAGGGGCCCAGCCAAGGGATCTGCGGCCCCGAGTGCCACAAGTGCCAGGAGGGGCTGAGCAGAGGAATGGTGTTGGGCCTGCAGAGAAGCCATGACCTTGGGGAGTGGCGGCCCCTGGGACCCCAGACTCCTCCACCTTGTAGACCAGTCTGCGCGGCTGCTCTTCCAGCAGGAGTCACGGGGGCAGCCTTACCTAATGACAACGATGACGCCATCAAATATGTTGTAAGGATTCTTGATGTAGCCGAAAGGGCCGTACACGAGCAGTTTCAGCAGCATCTCCAGGGCAAAGAGGCTGGTGAAGACGATGTTGCTGATTTCCAGGGCGTTGGTGAGCTCTTCGGGCTAGAGGGAGCGGGGCGTGAAGCAGCAGGCTCCTCCCTGGACCCCGCATGGCACTTCCCCTCCAAACACGGGCCCCAGCGGGAGGAGGAGGAAGACTAGCAACTTGGCGGGGGGCACATGCGCTCAAGGCAGCCCTCTGCAGCCCTGCTCTCAGTTCCTTAGGTCACAGGCTCACCACGGGCCCATGTGTGGGTTTTGCTCTACTTCTGCTGGTAGAGCATCCTGTCCTATGCTGTCATGCCAGCATGATGACAGGGGTCAGCAGGGCAGTGGTGCTGGCCAACATCAGAGGACCACGGCCAAGGCTTCCCATGCACACCCAGTCACGTGGCCCCTCACATGCCCACACGCTCCACACTACTCCATGGGCCTGGCAGGCGTGCCCTGGGCGGTTATCGGCTATGCTTGCATCCCGGAAGCACACAGGCAAACAGGAACACATGCTTGGCCATGCACAGACATGCACAGGCAGGAGGCGACCCCAGGAGGAGGAGCCACCTGCAGCCTCAGCCTGAGCCCAGAATGCCTGGGATAAGCCTCAGTCTTTCCCAACCTCTCTGTAAAACACAGGAGGTGATTCCTTTTCTGCGCCTACCCAGAGTCTGGGATTGGGACCAAGGGCACATTCCAGAGAGGCCCTCAGGAGCACCAATGACGAACCCCATCCCATCTGCTCTGCGGCTCACTGGTCCCCTCCCTTTCAGCAGCAATTGCCTCCTGTATGTGTAGCAACACCCCAGCACTAGAGGAGCCATGAAAACGTGGCAGCCACACGCCAGCTTCCCCGGAGCTTGCATCTAGCTGGAAAGAAGTTGCGCATACACTAAACAGCTGAGAAACCACGGGAGATTTAGACCCTGCGCACTGCCAAAACCAAGGATCCAGGAAGTAAACTCAGGAGTTCGGGGGACGGGAAGCAGGTAATGGTAAACACACAGGCAAAGGTTTAGTCAGGAGGCAGCACTTGAACCTTGAAGGGTGTGTGGTTCTCCCCAAGGCCTGGGAAGGACACATGGGCAGCAGGAGCCTGGATCTGGCTGGGGTTGGGGGTTGAGGTCTGGGCTGCAGGCCCAGTGGGGTCCACAGCACACCCGACTGGCAAAAGACAGACCCAAAGCCTGAAGCCCAGGGTAGCTGCTGAGAAAGCTGAGTTGCACAATTAGCTAACTGAGGCCCTGGTTCCAGCTGACAACTCCTCCCGCTTACCCAGCCACCTGTCTGGCTGCCCAAGCACAGTGCCAGGTCCGGGGTGTGATGAAATGTATCCTAATGGCCCCATCTGTGTGGCCAGTCTGGCAGGGAGGTGAGGACAGCGGAAGCCGGGGTGTTCTCACTGGCAGATGAGGGGGCCTTCTGTGGCCACTGGAGGGAGACTCCTGGCAGCCCATGCATGGGTTTCTTTCCCAAGGCAGGGAAAGGGCTGGCAGGGGGAGCAGATGACCAGAGGGCGAATGTGTCATGGGGCTGCAGGGGAACCTGGCGTTCTGGTCGACCTCAGCAAATCTCTGCTGCCCAGACTGTGAATGGAGGTAGGAGACGGCACTGCTACCTGACCTAGTTAACGGGGTCGCACAGAGGCAGGACCTTTGTCCTCCAGCGTAAGCCCAGGGCAGGAGGAGGGGAAGTGGCCACTGTCAGAGTTGATGCAGCTGGGGCTCAGGTTCTTCCTGGCAAAGTGGACCCCACACTCTGCACCCCCAAGTCCAGTCTGCCAGGGAGTGACAATCGGGCATCCCACCTCCTAGACATCCTCTGCCTGCCCAGGCTTCCACCTCGGGCTAGTCACAGATGACAAGCACAGGCAACATGGGAGTGATGCTTCACCCCAGTCACCCACACAGCAGTCCTCCTTATGTCACAGGTGAGCAAGAGAGGCCAAGAGATGGCAGGGGACAGGGTGGGAGAGCTTGGGGCAGGGCTTCATCCAACACCACGGGTGACCCCAATAACAGGAGCCTGTCAGGACTCAGACCCAAGTCACAGCCACCACAGAGGACCTCTGAAATCCAGACAAATGGCTGGGCTGAGTACATAACGTGTCCTCCATTTTTTTTTTTTTTTTGGTACTGGGGATTGAACTCACAACCTCATGCTTGCCAGGTAGGTGCTTATGCCACTGAGCTAAATCCCTGGCCATTATGTGTCATCTAATGCAGATAAAATTATATTTCAAATCGATTGAGATGCATCTGTTAAAGAACAGGTGGATGTGAACGCATAACTGAAGCCCGCTTACAGGGGTGGGTTTTATGTCATGTAAATTATACAAGTTGAGCATGCCTAATCTGAAAACCCAGAGACCAAAATCCTCCAAAATCCAAAACTGTTTTGAAGGCCGATCTGATGCTACAAGTGGAAAATTCCATCTGATTTCCTATGATGGGCCACAGCCAAAATCTAGGTATACTACATAGTCCATAAATGACCTTCGAGAAATGACCTCAATGAGTTTTGTGTTTGAACATGGCCCCCCACTGCACAACACCCCCTTCTGTATATGTAAATATTCCCCAATCCAAAAAACTTCTGGTACTAAGCATTTTGCTTTTTTGCTTTCTTCTTGTTTGTTTGTTTGCAGTGCAGAGGATCAAACCCGAGGCCCTGTGCATGCCAGGCAGCTGCTCTACGACGAAGCTATGGAACCCAGGCTATGGTGCCAAGCATTCTGAATGAGACGTGCTCAATCTGTTCTTCAAAAAGGCTACTAAAAATAAAAATTAATAAAACTTTTAAAAAAATAGCTGAGGGTGCCATAGCTTTGGCGGTGTAGCTGCTCAGTGAGTGAAATCCCAAAGGGCAAAGACAGGCATATGTGAGGAGACTGTGCCCATCCTGCTCTGATGTCATCACGGAAGCCGCCCTGCACCACACGCATGTACCCTAGCTCACTTGCACACTCACCTGCACACCTGCCAAGGGCTGGCTGAGAAAGATGGCATGGGGCGCCCCTTGAGGCCTGCACATTGGCACCTGATCAGGGAGGCTACAAAGGCTCAAGCACCCACCCCTGCCTGCCATGCAGACCTGGCGAGACAGAGGGACCTGACCCAGGCAGGAGGGGACCGGGGTACCATCCCCTCTCTCGCCTGCACACACACTTGGGGACCTCTCCTTTCAGGGCCCAGGATTCCCCCACACCGGTGATCCACGGTGGGGTGGGGAAATCTCCCTTCCCCCAGGTAACCAGTCCAAGTTACTAAATCAGAAACTGGGAACGCAGGACAGGACAGGGAGACACAGTCTTAGCAACACGGTGGCCCCAGGGACTGCAGCTGTAATTATGGCCACTGCTACCCTGGAAGGGCAGAGGCAGGGCAAGTTTCTGCTCCCACCATTGAAGCTCAGCTCGGCTTGGCTCAAAGGACACTGAGCGAGCCGGGAATGAAATCTCCCAGGATTTATCTTCCTTGCTGCCCACAGCCACGGAAGGAAGGACCTGAGCCTCCTAAGCAGCTGAGAGGGGGAGCTGGGGCTCCAGGGGCGTGGAACTTGATGGAGGTCACATGGCTCCCTAGAAAGCCACACAGCTGGTCTCTAGCACTTTCCTTTGAAACCCTTCCCACAATGCCATCCCCAGCACACACCCACAGAAAGCGCAAAAGCCTGCCGGGCAGTTCCAGCCTCCCTTTTCTGGTTGTTCAGACCCAGGAATCCTTTGGAGGGTCTCAGATACATCTGTCCTTCTGTGCAGGGATGCTGAGTCCGAGTGAAGGCTGGCAGCCTGAGCTTCTGTCCCAAGGACCCCGGCCTATTCCCCAGGCCAAGGCTCACCAAACCTCTGTGCCCCCCGCCCCAAGCTGTCACCTTGCAAGCAGCTGTGGCCCTAGGTAAGTGGCTTGCTCCTTCTGAGGCCCAGGACTCCCTGAAACCCACAGCCCTGCCTCCAACTACCCTTCAAAGGGCCTTCTGCATGCAGAACATCTGTGAAGCTAGGGTGTCTCACTAAGGTGAGACAGGACCTGAAGGCAGGAGGCCTGCTTTCTGGGACTTTCTCCCTGTGTGACCTTGGCAAGTCCCTCAGGGTCTTGGCTCCCTGGGAGGCCTCATGTGTTAAGCATGTTCTGCTCTTCAGAACAGAGGCATTAAACCCAGCCAAACTTCCTAGCCCCGGGCCAAGTGCGGGAAGCCCCGTAGGCATGGACAGCAGGAGCCGGCCTCACAGTGTGGCAGCACGGAGCACCTCCAAGCCGCAGCTCCAAGTGGGGAAAGCCGGGCTGCCCTGGAGGGAGCTCAGCCCCTGCTGAGGGCACGGGGAAGGGTGGAGGGGAAAATGCAGGGTGTCCACGGGTCCAAGGGCCAACGTGGACTGTCTGCCCGACCGGAGGGGGGTGGAGAGGGCTGCGCAGGAGAAGGCTGCAGGGTGGGTGGGGCCACGGGCCGGCAGGCCTTGATCCTGACTCAGGCTGGACCTGTCTCTGCCCACAGCATCGCCGCTGCCATTGAGGCTTCTGGGGGGTGTGGCGGGATGTGCAAATTGGTGTATTAAGAAGATTAATCTGGCTGCAGTGGTGTCTGCATGCGGATGGCTTGGAGGGGAGACACTAGGCCGGAGAGCTGCTCTGGCAGGCTGCAGTTGCTGGGGGGTTGGGACAGGTCACAGCATCCCATCCCACCCCAGCCACCTCCGCTCCCTCTGACTCCTTGGCTGCATCCCTCTGCTCCTGCTGCTCCAGGGATGTGACAGGGGTCACTGGGTCAGGGGGACATAGCAAGTCAGTCATCTGGGTGGCAGGAGGGTCTCAGGGGACTGCATATCCCTCCAGCACTGCATACCCACGGCACCCCGAGGGGTGTCCTTGCCACCCCCTGCATCCCCAAAAGCTCCCCTACTAAGCACACAGGCCAGGGAGCCACAGCCCACCCGGTCCCTGCTCCCTAACTCTGGAGCTGTCGCCCTGCCTTCTCATCCAGCTGGACAATCTCTGGCTTAGAGCCCCAGGTGGACCACGAGGACACTCTGTGTTGCAGGCTTCAGAGGCGCCTCTGTGCTTCCGGCCTGGAATTGCTGAGTGTGGCTGCAGAGTCACAAAGCAGGCTGTGCTGACTGGACAGGTGGCGCCTGCCGGGTGGCCCCAGGGCGCTGTGTGCCTCCAGTGACGGCCCACTGCCCCAGTCTTTGTGGTATCCATCTCTGTCCCCCTTGAGCGCTGCCGAGCACCCCCCCCCC
>PVLA01014730.1:0-28925 GCA_004027455.1 Hydrochoerus hydrochaeris
TTCTTCTTCTTCTTCTTCTTCTTCTTCTCTTCTTCTTCTTATTCTTCTTCTTTTCTTCTTCTGCTTCTTGTTTTTAATGAGACAGGGTCTCATTATGCAGTTCAAGCTGGGCTTGAACTCACTTTATAGCCCAAGCTGGTCTCAAACTCACAATGATCCTCCTGCCTCAGCCTCCTGTGTGCTGGGATTTTCACCTTTTCTACAGTCAGTAACTGGGTATGCCTTTCTGATTCAGAGTCTCATGAGGATGCAAGGAAGGTTTTTGCTAGTGGTGTAGTCATTTCTAGGTCATACTGTGTCAGAATTCCCTTCAGACTGTACCTCAGTCAATGTTTACTGGAATTATTTCATTCTTTTTTTTTTCTATTTTTCTTTTTAAGAGGATAAAGCAGAAAAATAAAAAAGCAAATAAACCATCAAAAACAATAACAATAGCAAAGTGACAACAGTAACAGACAATAGTTATTTAGGATTTCAAAACAAGATGATAGGCATTTAACAATGATTGTTATATTGCGTTTTGTTATCTTCAGAATAGTTGCTCAGGTCATTTCATCCTTTACAAGCTGTGATCAGATCCTTCATTCTTTGTAGGCTGCTGATCAGAGGCCACGCTTTGTCCCTTGTGGGTGGCCTCATCTGTGAGAACAAGCATTGAAGAGAGCCACAGAAAGAATACCACAAGATCTAAGTCAAAATCTTTCCTGATTAAATATCAGAAAAGGCATCGCATCACTTTTACTTTACTCTGTTTAGTTGAAGAAAGTCACTCAGTGTAGTGCACATTCAAGGGTAAGGACTTCACAATATGTAAATACCAGGAGGCAGAGATCACTGGGAGCCATTCTGGAGCCACATGAGGCATCTGTCTACTCAGCTCTAGTAACAGCCTAGGATCATTGTGATTACTTAGAGGCTATTATTTATTTGTTTCTTTATTTTATTCTACATCACAAAATAATTTGAGACTTACACAAAAGCATTCAAAATACAAAATACTTATATTTCACACCATATCTACTACTTTTAACAATTTATATCGTCATAATACAAATGAATAGGACACTAACATTGGTAATATATCACAAATGACAGCCCTATTCAAATATCATTATAATCTAATATCCTTTATCTGTTACAGTATTTTGTCAAAAATCCTGTTATTTTATTCATGAGTATTATTCCTTTAGTTTCTAATGGTTCCACAATATTTCCTTTTCTTTTACTGACATGATAGTTCTGAACAGTACTGACCAGTTATAGACCGCATCTCTATTTGGGCTTTTCTGCCTAATATTTTAATAAAATTCTTCTGTCTTGGGAAAAACAACACAATTCTAAGTGCACCAGATCAAAGGTTTCACATATAAAATTTGTGAAATGTATCCTGGCTCCAAAAAATGATGCTGAAATTGATATGTATTTTATTTTATTGATATGTATTTTTAAACTTTGGGATGTATACCTTTAGTTTAGAGTCTTAGAAGTATTATTACTCTGCCAATAGATAAATCTGTGTAATTTTGTCATATACGGTCAAATTTCTTTCCAGAAGGATGATACCATTTTACATTCCCACCAGCAGTGAAAATATGTCTAGTATCATGTATTGAAACTAAGCCTTTTCCAATATGAGAAATATTGTCATTTTCACTTACATAACAGTAAACTTGATCATTTTTCCTGTTTTAACAGCAATTTTTTGGGTTTTTAAGATTATGTTTCCTATTTCATCTTTGTTACCTTGTCATTTTTCTTTGGTAATATTTAATTGAAACACAAAACAAGCCTTGTACATACTGCAATGTTTGTATATGTATGTATTCAGTAATGTTCAGGTTAAACACATTCATGTCTTCAAACATTTATAATTTTTGTGGTGAAAACATTCAAAAGGCATTTGAAATGTACACTATATTATTGTTACATAGTCATCATACTATGCATAACAACACAGAATATCTTGCCTGTAACTATAACTAAGAACCCACTGATAAACTTTCTCTCATCTCCACATACTCCTAACAGTCCCCAACCTCCAAAACCACCATTGTATTCCCAACTTCTAAGAGATCAAATATTGTAGGTCCCATAGGAGACAGATCACTTGTCTTTCTATACCTGACTTATTTTATTAACATAATATCTCTAGTTCTACCCATATTGTTTCAAATAATAATTTTTTCTAGAATTGAATAATATTTCATTATACATATGTATCACATTTTCTTTACCTGTTCATCAGTTAATAGTCACTTAAATTGTGCACTTATTTTTCGTTCTAGTGGTAAATGGTATACAAACATTGATATTTTCCTTTGAACCTAGAAAAAAAAGCCCACGTGTACACAGGCTGGGGTGCTAAGGCTGCTGAACCATGCCATCATGCCCCATGCTCATTTCCTGTTTTCCACTGTCCCATCCATCTCAAGACAACTGCCAGGGAATGAAGAAAACAGAAAACCAAAGAGGTAAAGGCCCACTGACTCCCATTTACATCTCACTGGCCAGAACATACTGAGAGTTTCACTACCTTCAAACTATTTGGGGAAATAGTTTCCTTAGTCAACCAAAAAACAGAAGGAAGCACTATCTTCAGATATTTCTTCATCAGAGTTTAGTCTGCAATAATAACAGTGACACTTACCGACATATGATGGTTTGAGCTACCCAGTATGTGTGTGCCATGTGGTTACTGGTAAAGTGAATACCAAAAATCTTTAGTGCTCTGGCTTTCTTAGGGAGCACTTACTGTGCACAAAGTACTTACTTCCTATTCCTTTACTGAATTGTCATAATACCCCTGGGAGGTCAATCCTATCATTCTCACCATACATACAGAGGGTAAAAATTACTCAAGGTTCCATAAATATAGAACAGAGTCATCATTCAAACCCATGCTACTCCAGAGGTACTGGCTTCAAAGAAGTGTTGTATGTTGTGGCTATATTTTAAAACATCCCTGAAAGCTTTTCCTAAATTTAAAGACTGACACCCATTCTCCAGATAGTCTTCTTGATTGGACATGGACCCAGGTGTCATTGTGCTGGTATTATCTCATTTAAATCTTGCAATTAATTAGCAAAAATGAATACATTTTTCTCTTTATATTCAGAAAAACTAAGACTTGCCTACAGTCACATGGCAGATCCACAGCAGAAGTAGAGTGTGCATTTATGGCTCTCCACCTTCTCCAGAGAACTGGTTTGGAATGAGAATAAAAAGCAACCTACATAAAGCAACCCCTCTGCCACAGCTATTCCCAGGAGTTGCCCCACCCAAGGAATATGCTCCACATATTCCAGGTTGCACCTGAGTGATAGCACTAGGGCCAGGAAGCAACTAAGTAATAATGGGCCATGCCAGGGAGTAGACCCAAAGTCCAGCCTGCTGAAGGGCAGAGGTGTGACTATGGGCTTCCTCCTCCCCAGAGAAGCCCTGCCTAATTAAATATATATATCAGAGTGCTTGGCCAACCCCTTATGCTCTTGGTACATTAAACAATTCATTCTTTTTCTCTTATGAATGTGGACATTGAGTAACCAGTTTTGAATAGTAGCATCACTTTCCAATGTATATTTCAATCTTCCTCAGGCCCATCCTTATGAAATATTAGATTGAAGATGTTAATAGGTTTGAATTCTTGTATGCTCATTTACTTCCTCTTATTATTCCAGTTCTCTCTGGAAGTGACTGATATTTTCACATACTATATCTGGATTAACCCTTGGTATACTAGTTGTTGGAAGAGTTATTTTTTAATTCCAATACCTAGAACTTTGATAAGTTTTCTTAAAATTTAGACTTTAGGTTATAAGATTATACTGTGTCACAGGTCTTGTAACAGTTCATATATACTATTAATGTTATATGAACTACAGAGCAAGTTGAAGCATAATTTTTATATACTTTCTTTCAGAGACAATGCAGGTCATTTTCAACCTTCACTCTGGAGGATGAAGGCTGATCATTCAACATCTCCATAGAGTGGGGGTTCAGTTCAGGATCTGCCTCAGTCTTAGTGAAATTCAGTGTCTTTGATTCCTTCAACCTCACATCCATCTCTGACTGTACTTTTTCATTTTCTGTAAAAATTCACTTTTAATTTTCACTCACAGTTTGCATCTTGAAAAGGAGAGTTTGAAATTACGGCATTGAGAACTAGTACTACCTGGAACCAAAGTAATGACAGACTCAGAAGAGAGAGCCCGTCACAGCCACTGGGAAATACAGAAGGTGCCAAGACTGTCTTGGCCTGGGGAAGAGTTATTACACATTGTGAAATTATTTTGGTCTAGTTTGGTCTTAGGATCAAAACGTGATCACTTGGACTTATATTGCAGTTCTTGGGATTCCACCATGCAGATATGTCAACAAAAATTATTTTTTTATTTTAAAGGGAACAAATAAAATAGAATAAAACCAATCAAAGTACAGCCATGGAAAATGGTACAGAACTTCAAAACAGGACAATAGAAAATCAACAATGGCCATCATAATATATCTTGCTATCTTCTCAATAGTTGTCCATACCATCAGGCAGAAAAATCAACAAAGCAAAACAGGATAAAACCAATCAAAACATAACATTGAATAAAATGAAACAATGAATCGGAACAAAACAAAACAGTGAGAACAATACTGCACATTGTTTTCAGCAAAATAGTTGCTCAGGTTACCAGACACAGGAATAAGATGTAACAGAAAAATGGAACTAAATATTGTGTTTCAAAAACAAGACAGGAGGAAATCCCACAGTTGACACAATGCACACTGCAACCTCCAGGTAGATGCCCTGACCACCAGCTCCAGGCCTGCAGAGTCAACTGAACAATACAAACATTGACCTATTCCCTTCCCTTCGGTTGCTATCACCTCACCAAGTTCTGCGAATCACTGGGGTAGTGGTCCTTGCGCTCTGCTGGTTTTTAACCCTGTGTACCAGTTGGCTCACAGGAATGTATGATTTCTCTTCTGACTGGGGCTCTTTCCCATCCTTACTGCGGCATTTATCTCACAGGAAGATCTAGTGTGTGTCAATAAAATTTAAGAGAAAAGTTTTAAGCACAGCTTTCCCTGGATTGCTATTGTTCCACAGAGAATAAAGTAGGATAGAGACATAGAAATTACTCCACTGGAACTTCATGCTTCTGTCCTCCTAGAAGAATCTTGTCACTTTTTTACAGATATTATTACTACAAGCCTGCAGTGAAATAATTTAAGAAATCTTTTCCTTAAACTCATGCCAGTTTTCAGTCATAGTGAGCCTCCCCTACTATGTCCATCTGGTAAGTGCCTGTGCCTCCACAGATACTGAATCAATGAGCAAGTGAGGTCCTAGGCAGCTTCAGGAGAAGGCAAAGTGGGCCTATTAGTAATGTGCGTTGTAGCTTCAGAAGTAAACTCTAGCTCTAACTGTCCTCCTCAGCTCAGAGGACTATTTTTTCTCTACTGCAATGGTAAATTTTCTTCTTTATATATACAGTTGTATAGTTTCCTGAATCATAAAATTAGTCAATGTTTTCAAAGTAAATATCAATTAATTTTAATTTTGCACTTGTTCATATGAATTCAGTGATGTTTGCTGATTGTATTAGTACTCATGGTACATATAGAATGTCACTTAGGGAGATTTGAAACATTTTTAATTCCTGTATGGACAAAAATTGATAATTTTTAAGTTTATATCCTTGAATATACTCAGTATTTTAATGTCATCTTTATTAATCAAAGAGAGTTATTATTGATGTAGTTCCATAACTGATTTAAAAAGTAGTTTCAAAATCTTTAGAAGGAAATACATTTCTATAGTCAACATCTCATCTCATGAGGGTAACCTCATATTACTGCAAAGCATCTCCTAGAAAAATTTCTCCACATTTCTTGCCCTTATTTTGTTTCACAAATTACAAATTAACGGTGTTGACCATTAGCCTGTGTTCTACAAGGAAGGTCTTGTCAGATGAGTGGATTGAGATGATAAATTTGCAAGTACATTGAAACATTTTTAGATGGAAAGATTGTTTCTTTCCCTTTTCCAGGCTCCCAAGCACCAAAGAATGAAATTATCAAGATCCAGGGAGACAGAGTATTTGTATCCATTATTATTTTCTCTATGTATTTCTGATTTTTAAAATATATCTTCCTATTTGTACAATAATAAGTGTTCTTAAATCTCATTTTTTGGGGGGAGAAATACTTAGGACAGCTGAAACTCATCATGCCCTGGTCTCTGTGTTTAGCTTTCACAAATTATATCTTTTCATGAATTTAACACTCACACCGTATATTTTCATGCACTTAACATGAAAAAAATAAATGCAGAGTTAACTGTTTCTTGTTACTAATATACAAAGAATATGCTGAGAAAAAAACCACAATCTCTTTAACAAGAAATCCAGTCTTGACTTTTATTTCATTGATGGGTTGATCAGAAAATCAGATTTTCTTATGAGACCATTTAGGGTTCCCAGTAATGACAACTTTGTGTCTAAGAAGGAGCCCCTTTGTGGCTCCAGGTTTCTTCATTTTAAAATAATACTGTTTCCCTGATGTTTATGGTGACATTTTATATATTGGTTGTGTAAATACTCTAGCTGATTATGTGAAAAATGAGCTATACTTACTCTCCCTTTAATTTACAAACACTAAAATAAGAAAATTTTGAACCCTGTTTCTTAGATATATAGCTGCCATTCGTTTGCCCAAATATTCTTCAGGTTCTTATTCAGAGTCCTGGAGATCATACACTGAAGAGAAAGTGTGCAAACAGCACATACATGGATATGGACTGGTTTTTTCCTTCACTTATAAGCCAGCTACTTCTCCCTAGTGCTCTTTGGAGTTTTCCAACTAAAATTGTGCCATCAAGGAAAGTGTGCTGCACAATTTTCTGTCAGTTTCAAGCCCAATCATGTGATGCAAAACTTAGTCCCAAGATTGTCCAGCATTTTATATTAAATGCTGCATATAAATCATGTTATTTATACATCTGTTCAGTGCTAAGGTTTTCATGCTTCATAAGACAAATAAATCTTTCCTTCCTTGACTCTGAAATCTGTCCATCCATAGGATCACAACCTCCAAATTATTGGACTCTGCAGAGGTATTTACTCCTTTCTCTCTACTCTCCACATTTGTGCAGACCACAAGTTCTTGTCCCCAGCCTAAGCATCAGTCCCTATATAGTTGAGGCACTTTAGATCTAAGCCTTAGATGTGACCTGTCCTGAGGGGTCTCCTGAAGGATCAGTGGAAGACTGAAGTCAGAGCACAGCATGACATGGAGGGAAGCCATGGCTTCAGAGCTGCAGGATGTGGGCAATATTTTCTGTGCTGTTTCCCAAGCTGTCCCCAGTACTATCAAATCAGCTGTCCCCAGTGCTATCAGCTCACAAAGATCATGTACTTTCCTTGAACTATCTTTTGAACTCCTTTCTCATAGAATGCCTTTTGTTCTCCTTTAGTAAAGAATGTCTTTGTTCTCATTATGTATTTAAGACAATGTACTCCTTTAATAAAACATGGTCATCAGTCCACTCCTCATATGTGTCTGTGACATGAGTCATCAGGAATCAGCCCCAATGTTGATTGGGGAACTACATTAACAGGTATCTTTATCTGAGGGGATCCCAGCCATCACTATCATCTCTAACAAATGAAGGTTCAGATTTTTCCTTGATAATTCTTACTCCATGTATGTATTTTTATTTTCTTTTCTGTCTACTTAGCTTTCCCTATTTTTCTTCAAAGTGGCCACTCTGTATGGAACTTACTTCAGAAATCCATGTTATTTTCCTTGTGCCTTCTGTTTTTATATACAGAAAGTTAGGTCCCTCTGAAGATAGCTTGTTTTCTTCAGTTTGTAAAATTCAATTTTATTTCATGGCATACAAGTCTGTCCAAGTACTATCTTAGCATACTCATTACTGAAAGTCATGTTGGAGAAGGGCCTCCTAAATTACTCTGCTGAGAAAAGAGCTTTTGCACTGTCCCCTGAGCTCCTAGAGTATGATACCTGAGCATGATGAGGCAAGAGTAGTAAAGGTCATGCTAGAGGATTTCCTTTAATTTGTACTTATGAAGCATTTACATTCATCAGACTGCTGTCTATTAAAATGATATATTAGCCCAGAATTTACAATATATATTTCTTTATATAACTTACAATATATTTCTTTATATAACTTACTATGCAATACTTAAACAATTTAAAGTATATATATTGATATATGGGTTTTATATAGTTAAGAAGGAGGCAACATTTGGTTATTAGGATGACTAGAATATTTTCTGTGGTCTCTAGGAACATCTTGGAGGAAGATAAATTGGTGCATGTAATAGCATGAAATATTCTCACTTGTCTTGATTTATATTCTGCCAATAGGAAATTAATTTTTCCTGTTACTCCAGAAGAAGAATTTTATTTCCCCCAATTTAAATTTTTCAGTGGTTTAAAAACAATGCTCTATGGAAGCCATGATTTCCCCAATATCTTTGAGCATTCATGGCTTCTATACACTCTTGCCTTTCCTAAAACTCTTAGATTTGCAAAATTGCACTTTTTGAAGTCATGCTGAAAATTACACAATGCAATACGCAGATATAGATATGATCAAAGCACGTGACTCAGACAGTTTACATTGCTGTGGTTGTAAGTCTTGCTTTAAAACTAGATTAAACTGAATTAAAGCAAAACCTGTATTTAATATAGATGACATGAGAAAGTCATTTTTGAACAATTTGAAAATAATATTTATTAAGTGCTAATGTATGTCTATTTAAAATTATTCCCTTAAAATTGTAAGTTTATGCTTCATTTTGCATGAAGTAAATGCAGACAAAAGAGACATGTATCATCACAATTTCACACAAGTCACAGAATAACATTTAGGACTATGAACCAGTGATCACGTGTTGCATAAAGATGGAAACAAATGGAACTTTGACTAATATTTTACTATGTTTCTTTGGGATTATTATTATGGGATAAGCCCAAATATGTTGACTGTGGAGAGAAAAAGATTAATTTTGTTCAATAATTATTTTGGAAAAACTGGACATATCTCCTCTTTTATTTCTCCCCTCACTGCCTTCTATTGGTTGAGACTACAACTAGAGAAACAAGCCCATATGTTGTATAAAAATTCATAAGTCAAAGAAATTAATTTACTAATACTTAAGAGTATTACTAATACTTAAGAGTATTAGTATCCATAATAGAAGGTCTATTAATCATATAATGCTTAAATTTTTTTCTAAAATTGTTATTGAATTTTTATTTCAGAAAAGTCATCTTTCAAAAGTTTTAATCACTATCTCAGATCTAAATTTCTAAGTTGTATGCATTACAATGTCCATTAATTTTTAATTTCTGCTTTACCCTGGCATCTTACTTTACAGAACCACTTGATCTCAAAAGACCTAAAATAATTTAATATTACATCCATGACTTTCTTTCTTTCTTTATTTTATTTTACAGAGAATAAAACAAAAGAGGACAGAATAAAGAAGATCAGAACAGAACAATGTAAGCAACACAGCACTTCACAACAAGACAACTGGATATTAACAGTAGCTACCATAATGTCTCTTTCTTTGAAATAGTTAAGCATAGCTTCACACATAATAATATCAAACATAACAAAATAGTATAAAACTATTCAAGAGAATGAAAGTATTACACAGCATTCTGAACCAAATAACAGAAAATGAACAATGGCTACTATAATATCTCATTTTCCATAAAAAATTTGTTTATAATATCACACATATTAAAATCCAATAATACACAGCATGATAGAACCAATGGTAATAGAAAAACAAAAGCATGGTAGGACTTCAAAGCAAGATGATATTAAATCAGCAATGGCTGCTATATTGTCTTGTTTTCTTCAAAGTAGTTGTTCATACCATCACACATAATAAGATCAAACAAAACAGAATAAAACCATTCCAACCAATGAAAGAAAAAATTGTAAGACTTCAAAGCAATATAATGGTGAATCTTGATTATGATAAAATCTTATGTACTCTTACCATTTCTTATACTAGGGAGACTATACGGCACTTATACATGTGAGTTTGATTTATTTTGCTTATGAGTGTAGTCTCAAGCTGCATCCATTTATTTACAAATATCTCAATGTGATCATTCTTTATAGCTGAGTAGTACTCCACTGTATAAAAGCACCACAATTTTTTGTATCCATTCCTCAGCTGATGGGCACTTAGGTTGTTTCCAAGATCTGGCTATTACAAATTGTGCTGCTATAAACATGGGTGCACATATATCATTGTGGTATGATGTTTTGAGTTCTTCTGGGAATATGCCTAGAAGTGGAATAGCTGGGTCTAGTGGGACTTCAAATCCCAGCTTTTTAAGGAATCTCCAAACTGACCTCCACAGTTGTTGCACCAGTCTACACTCCCACCAACAGTGCGGAAGACTTCCTTTTTCCCCATAGCCTCTCCAGCATTAGTTGCTAGTTTTCTTGATCCTGGCCATTCTTTCTGGAGTGAGATGAAATCTCAGTGTGGTTTGAATTTGCATTTCTCTAACAACCAATGACGATGAACATTTTTTCATGTATTTATTTGCCATTCATATTTCTTCACCTGAGAACTGTGTGTTCATCTCGGATACCCATTTTTGGATTGGGTCTTAGAATTTTGGGGGTCTGATTTTTTAACATTCTTTATAAGTTCTAGACAGAAGTCCTTTGTGTGAGCAGCAGTACACTAAGATTTTTTCCCAACTTGTGGGTTTCTTTTCACTCTGCTGGGGATTTCTTTTGACATGCAGAAACTCTTTAATAAGATGTGATACCAGTTATTGATTCTGGGATGTATTTCCCATGTGGTTTGGTTCTTGTTCATGAATTCTCTATTTACCCCTATGTCTTCAAGATTTTTACCTACTTTGTCTTTCAACAGATTTAGTGTTTTTATTTTAATATTTAGATCTTTGATCCATTTAGATTTTAGTTTAGTACATGGTGATAGGCATGGGTCTAGTTTTAGTTTTCGGCATATGGATAGCCAGTTTTTCCAGTACCATTTATTAAAGAGACTGTTGTTCTTCCAGTGAACATGTTTGGCCCTTTATCAAAGATAAAGTGGTTGAGTGTGTTTGTAGTTGTGGTTGTATCTTCTAATCTATTCCATTGATCTTCAGATCTGTTTTTATTCCAGTACAATGTTGATTTTATTACAGTAGCTTTGTAGTATAACTTCAAGTCAGGGATTGTGATGCCTCCTGCCTTGCCTTTGCTTCTTAAAATTGCCTTTGCTATTCTAGGTCTCTTCTGGTTCCAGATGAATTTTAGGAGTGATTTCTCTAGATCCATTGTAGGGAGCGGCCCAAGGCTTTGCCACCATCCAACCCCTCCTGCCTGAGGGCATTCTGTGTCAGCCTACATTACCCATGACCCTCTCCTGCATTTACCGGATATGACGAGGGCCCAGTCATGGTTACCACGTACCCCTACCTAGCAACAGCTTCCTGCCTCTAGCTTGTCCTTATTTGGATAGATCTTGCTCTCTAGCTAATCAGCGGACATGCAACGTGCTTACCCTGCCCAGCTCCATGTTTCGCCCTCCGCTTATAAAAACCCTGTGCCCTATATCAATAAACGAGACTTGATTGGAATTGCTCAACTTGTCTCCATTTCTCTCTCCTCTTGCCCCGCCCACCATCCCCATTCCCTCTCCAGGTGAGACCCACGGATTGATCCGCGGGCCGGATCAAGTGGCGCCCAAACGTGGGGCTCCCGGCACGAGGGACTTCAATGCGGGACCGTTCATGGGAGTAAATTGCCAGCCGGCGTAACTGTTTTGGGACGATTCTGTCCCTGAGATCCGAGCAGACGGCCACCTTACGTCTTGCCTGAATCATGGGAGATGAACGGATCTAATTCCTTTATTGGCATGGGGCAAGTATTAAATGAACATGAATTGTTCATAAACGGCCTCAGGGAGGCCCTCAAGGTGAGAGGGATAAAGGTTAAAACAAAAGATTTTAAGTGAGCACAAATTGTTTGTAAACGGCCTCAGGGAGGCCCTCAAGGTTAGAGGGATTAAGGTTAAAACTAAGGATTTATTACAGTACTTTCAATTTGTACATTCTGTGTGCCCATGGTTCCCTTTAGAGTACACCATTGATTCTAGAAAATGAAATAGAGTAGGAGATGCTCTTAAAGATTACTATAGATAGGATATGCTCTTAAAGATTACTATAGATAGGAGATGCTCTTAAAGATTACTATAGTTTTTGGTCCCAAAAAGTCCCGGTGACCTCTTTTACATATTAGACTCTAATTTCTGAGCTGCTGACCCAGCATCACTCAGATCCCCAAATTAACGAAACACTTACTCAAGGTGAGGCTGCACTATGCTCCTCCCACAATCCTACCCCAAAGCCACCCTCAGACACGTCCAGTGTACCCAGTCATCCCGGCTCTGTGATTCTTGATACTCCACAGCCCCTTCAAGATGGCAACTTGCTGCCACTTCCTTTGTCTGGGACACACGAGGACACTCAAAATGGCGCCCCACATAATGGCGAGGCACAGGATGGCGCGGCGCCACCTGCCCCACAGGTCATCAGGGCCCATACACCTTTTACAGTAGCTGCTCTAAAAGAATTAAAAACAGCAGTTACTCAATATGGTCCCACAGCTACCTTCACCCTTGCTGTCCTAGATTCCATGACACAGGGTTGGATTATACCAAATGAGTAAAAAGATTTAGCTAGAGCCTCTCTATCTAGAGGCCACTATTTACTTTGGAAATCCAAATTCATGGACCAATGTGAACTTATAGCAAGAGACAATGCCAATAGACAACAAAATCCCTGGACCTTCCCCATGTTAGCGGGAACTGGAGACTTTAATTCTAAAGAAGCCCAAATGCAATATGACTCTGGCCTCTTTGCACAGATTAATGCAGCTGCCTACAGGGCATGGAGAAATCTCCCCCCTAGTGGAAAAGTTACCTCCTCTCTTACTAATATTAGACAGAGACCAAAAAAACTCTTCTCTGACTTTGTTGATCACCTCTTACAGGCAGCTGAGCACCTTTTCGGCTCCCCTGAGAGTAATTCTGCCTTAATCAAACAATTGGCATATGAAAATGCAACATCTGCCTGCCAGGCTACAATCAGGACACACAGGGAGAGGGAGGACCTCTCGGGCTGCATCCGCCTGTGCGCTGATATGGGCCCTGTCTACCATCAGGGCCTAGCTATGGCTGCAGCTGTAAAGGAGGTTCTTCTCCCACACAAACAAGGAGGAAAAACTAATAATGACAAATATTTTAAATGCGCGTTCTCCCTCAGGGAATGGCCAACTCCCCTACATTGTGCCAGGCTTTGTGGCTACTGCTATACAACCAGTCAGAGACCATTGGCCAAATATCTATATCCTTCATTATATGGATAATATCCTCTTGGCAGAGAAACATGAAGATCAAACCTTACAATGTTATCAGGCGCTACAAGTCGCCTTACAAAAGGCTGGACTCCAAATAACGCCTGATAAAGGCCAGCTTACAGACCCATATGTATATCTGGGTTTTCAGCTACAGGGCACTCAAATACTTTCTCCAAGGCCTCAATTAAGACTTGATAATCTTCAGACATTTAATGATTTCTAAAAGCTTCTAGGTGACATTAATTGGCTTTTACCCTATTTAAAATTGACCAAACATGATTTACAAACCCTCTATGAGATCCTCCGAGGAGATATCGACCCAACTTTCCCCCGCAAGCTCACGCCTAATGCCAAAAAGGCACTCAATATAGTGGAAGAGGCTATTGCTCAACAAACTGTTTCCTTCATAGATTATGATAAGCCTTTACAATTTCTCATCTTTAACACAAAGCTTTGCCCCACAGCAGTATTTTGGCAACAGGCTCCTCTCATGTGGGTCCACCTGTCAGTTTCCCCAAAAAGGACACTCCTACCCTACCATCAAGCAGTTTCAGACCTAATAATTCAAGGCAAAAAACAAGGAAAATGTTATTTTGGCAAAGAGCCAGATATTATCATCCAGCCCTTTACTAAGGACCAAGTAGACTGGCTACTCCAGACAACAGAGGCATGGCCTATCACCCTAGCCTCCTTTTCAGGGACCATTGACAACCATTACCCCCAAAATAAGCTAATTGATTTTGCCAACCGTCACTCATTCGTATTCCCTAAGATCACAGCTTCACAACCCATTCCTAACGCCCAAGTGTTATTCACTGACGGCTCCTCCTCTGGTAGGGCTGCTTATGTGGCTCAAGATAATACCTTTACCTTCCAAGTAGGCACCTCCTCTGCCCAGCTGGCAGAACTACAAGCTATTCTTGCAGTTTTTACCACTTACCCCGACCAACCCTTCAATTTGTTTACTGACAGTGCTTACCTCACTCAGTCTGTTCCATTGTTAGAAACTGTTGCCATCATAGGTCATGCCTCCCCGGCTGCAAACTTGTTTAAACAACTGCAAGATATGATTTGGCTTCGCCGTCACAAGTTTTTCATTGGCCACTTGCGGGCCCACTCTGGCCTTCCGGGTCCCCTTGCTCAGGGAAATCATCTAGCTGATGCTGCCACACGGACACAGGTCTTCGTGACCCACTCTGAGTGGGTCATCCATAGATGACTCCAAGGTATCTGAGGCACGACAGGCTCATCAGCTACACCATCTCAATGCCCAAACCCTCCGCCTCCTTCACAGAATTACCCGAGAACAAGCCCAGCAAATTGTTAAAAACTGCCCTTCTTGTGCTACCCATCTACCTGTTCAACATTTTGGAGTCAACCCAAAAGGTCTAATTCCTAATGCCTTATGGCAAATGGATGTTACTCATCTTAACAAATTTGGCAATTTAAAATATATACATGTAATAGTTGACACATATAGTGGTTTCATTTTTGCCACCCTCCAGACTGGAGAGGCTACCAAACATGTGATGGACCACATGCTGTTGGCTCTCTCTACCCTGGGGTGCCCCCAACAACTCAAGACCGACAATGGCCCTGGCTATACAAGTGCTTCATTTGCTCAATTTTGTAAGTGCCTTAATATTCTTCATACCACAGGTATACCTTACAATCCTCAGGGACAAGGCATTGTTGAAAGCGCACATCATTCTCTTAAGTCCACTATAGATAAAATAAAAGGGGAAACTTGGTACCCTACTTGGGGGTCCCCCAGAAATATCCTTTCACATGCCCTCTTCATTTTAAACTTTTTATCCTTAGATATTTCGGGCTGCTCTGCAGCATCTCGCTTTTGGCATATACAAACTCAAACACAGTTTGCCTCAGTATTATGGAAGGATCTGCTAACTAACAACACCTGGAATGGCCCTGACCCTGTTCTCATCTGGGGGCGAGGCTCAGTCTGTGTTTATTCTAGGCAAAAAAAAGGAGCTAGATGGCTACCTGAATGCCTCATAAAACAAATAGACAGCCCTTCATCAAAAACTCTATGTGACACCCAGGAATAATATTCTCTCCTGAGGCACAGCCCCCTGTGTTCTCTTACAGATGATACAACCTCCCAAAGCCTTATGGGCCATCGTCGGACTCCTGACACAACTACACCTAACGGATGGCAATCCCCATCAACCCTGGCAGTGGACCATCGCTTGCTGAGTTAATGAAAAGGTGGTTCGGAAAGAGACCATCTCAGAAAAACCTCCCTCTCTTCTATGTGGGGAGGCCTTTTTCCTTACATTGCCCCCTTATTAGGCCCACTGGCTGCCTTGCTACTGCTTCTCACTGTAGGCCCCTACATTTTCCAAAGGATCGTGACTCTTCTTAATAATAGGGTTGAAGCGCTCCTGGCCAAGCCCATTCAGGTACATTATCATCAATTGGAGATGGCAGATCAAGAAACTTGGAGGGAAACAATCCCTACAAATGGCCCATATAATGATGTGGGCCAACTGCCCTGAGGCATTGGACAGGGAGCCAGAGATGGGCAACTAGGACACATATGTTACGCCACCGGCCACCTAAGACAGGCACAGGACCAATTGCTGTCCTGCAGGCCAATGATGGGTAAGGCTTGGTTGGGTTCATATGAAAAGTCCTTGACCTAAGACAGGCACTGTCCCCATAGGGCCTGCCATACTCCTGATTTTAAATATAATAAAGGGAGGAGATGTAGAGAGCGGCTCAAGGCTTTGCCACCATCCTGCCCCTCCTGCCTGAGGGCATTCTGTGTCAGCCTACATTACCCATGACCCTCTCCTGCATTTACCGGATATGACGAGGGCCCAGTCATGGTTACCACGTACCCCTACCTAGCAACAGCTTCCTGCCTCTAGCTTTTCCTTATTTGGATAGATCTTACTCTCTAGCTAATCAGCAGACATGCATCGTGCTTACCCTGCCCAGCTCGCCCCCCACTTATAAAAACCCTGTGCCCTATATTAATAAACAAGACTTGATTGGAATTGCTCAACTTGTCTCCATTTTTCTCTCCTCTTGCCCCGCCCACCATCCCCATTCCCTCTCCAGGTGAGACCCATGGATTGATGCAGATCAATCCATGAGGTATGTTAGTGGTATTTTCATTGGGATTGCATTGACTCTGTATAACAACTTTGGGAGAATGGCCATTTTCACAATATTTATTCTTCCTATCCATGAACAAGGGATGCCTTTCCATTTTCTGAGGTCCTCTTTGATTTCTTTTGCAAGGTATTTATAATTTTCCCTGTATAGCACTTTTACTTCTTTTGTTAGATTAATGCCTAAGTATTTCATATTTTTGGATGCTAGTGTGAAGGGTGTGGCTTCTCTTATTTCTCTCTCGGTGATTTTGTTGTTAGTGTATAGGAATGCTATTGATTTTTTAATATTGACTTTGTATCCAGCTACATTGCTGAATTTATTTAGTATATCTAGGAGTCTTTCAAAGGAGTTTTGGGTGTCTTCTATGTAGACTGTCATGTCATCTGCAAAATAATGATATTTTAACTTCCTGTTTTCCTATCTTTACTCCTTTTATTTCTCTCTCTTGTCTAATTGCTCTGGTTAGTGTTTCCAGTACTACATTGAATAAGAGTGGTGATAAAGGACGTCCTTGTCTTGTGCCTGATTTCAAGATAAAGGCTTTCAGTTTTTGGCCATTTAATATGATGCTGGCTGTTGGCTTGTCATAGATTGCCTTTATCATATTGAGGTAAAGACCATCTATTCCAATTCTCTGTAAGGTTCTTATCATGAATTAGTGTTGGATCTCATCAAAAGCTTTTTTTGCATCTATAGAAATGATCATGTGATTCTTACTTTTGGCTATATTGATATGGTGCATTACATTTATTGATTTATGTATGCTGAACCATCCCTGCATGCCTGGGATGAATCCCACTTGGTCATGGTGTATAATCTTCTTGATGATTTGCTGCATCCTGTTTGCCAATATTTTATTGAGAATTTTTGCATCTATGTTCATTAGGGAGATTGGCCTGTAGTTCTCTTTTTTAGTTGGATCTTTCTCAGGTTTTGGTACAAGAGTAATATTTGCTTCCAGGAATGACTTAGGGAGAATTGCTTCCCTTTCAATTTCATTGAAGAGTTTGAGGAGTGTCAGCATTAAGTCTTCTTTGTATTTCTTGTAGAATTCCATAGTGAATCCATCTGGGTCTGGGCTCTTTGCTGGTAAGGACTTAACTACATTTTCAATTTCATTAAGAGAAATTTGGTTACTCAGCAGTTTTACATCTTCTTGATCCAGATTTGGTGCTTCATATGTTTCTAGGAATCTGTACATTTCTTCTGTGTTATTGAACCTATGAAAGTAGAGGTTTTTGAAATAAGTGTTGATGATCTTCTGTATTTCCACATCTTCAGTAGTGATTTCACCTTTTTCATTCCATATTGCATGAATTTGAGTCTTTTATTTCCTTTTTAAAATAAGGTTGGCTAGGGGCTTATCAATTTTATTTATTCTTTCAAAGAACCAACTCTTTGATTTATTGATTCTTTGTATTGTTTTCTTAGCCTCTATTGCATTAGTTTCTGCTCTGATCCTTATAATTTCCTCCCTTCTTTTGGCTTTGGGCTTGGCTTGCTCTTCTTTTTCTAGCTGTTTGAGGTGTAGTATCCAGTTGTTTATTTGTGTTCATTCTGTTTTCCTAATGTGAGAATTCAGTGCAATAAATTTTCCTCTGAGCACCACTTACAGTGCATCCCACAGATTCTGGTAAGTTGTATTTGTATTTTCATTGGCTTGTAGATATTGTTTAATTTCTTCTTTAATTTCCTCTGTACCCATTGATTGCTCAAGAGTGTATTATTCAATTTCCATGTGTTTGTGGGGTTTTTGCAGTTTCTTTTATCATTAATTTCTAGTTTCATGGTGCTATGATCTGATAACATGCATGGGATAATTTCAATTCTTTTGCATTTACTTAACTATGTCCTGTGGGCTAGTATGTGGTTTAGAGAATGTGCTATGTACTACTGAGAAGAATGTGTATGCTGATGTTGTTGGATGGAACACTCTGTATACATCTATCAAGTCCATGTCTTTGCAGGTATGATTCAGTTCTGTTATTTCTTTGCTGGTTTTCTGTCTAGTTGATCTTTCCCTTTGTTTGATGCATGTTAAGGTCTCCTGTTATAATTGTTATTGCCTATTTGATTTTTAATTTTTGTTAATACTTAGTTTATATAACTTGGTGCTCTGGAATTTGGTGCATATATGTTTAAGGTTGTTATCTCTTCTTCTTGAAGTTTTCCCCTAACTAGTATGTAGTGACCTTCTTTATCTCTTTGGATCATTCTTGGTTGAAGTTCACATTGTCTGAAAACAGAATAGCTATCCCCACTTTTTTTTTTTTTAGTTCCTGTTGCATGGAGTACTGTTTTCCATCGTTTGACTTTCAGTCTATGAGTTTCCTTTTGGATTAGATGGGTTTCTTGTAGACAGCATATGGTTGGACATTGTTTCTTGATCCATTCTGCCAGTCTGTTTCTTTTAATTGGTGAATTGAGACCATTTACATTAATGGTTGTAACTGTTATATATTGGTTTATTGTTTACATGTTATCTTTCTGCTGTTGTATCTTTATCTTTCCATTCTGTTTAATTGTCTGTCTTGCTTAGCAGTTTTTTCCTATGTGTATCTAGAATGTCTTCCAGTATTCTTTGTAGGGTTGGTCTGCTGATCATGAAGTTCTTTAGCTGTTCTTTGTCATGGAAGTATCTTATTTCTCCATCCATTTTGAAGGACAGTTTTGCAGGGTACATCTGGGTTGGAAGTCATTTTCCTTTAGAATCTGAAATGCTTCACTCCATACTCTTCTTGACTTCATTGTTTGTGTTGAGAAGTCTGCTGTGATTCTGATAGGTTTTCCTTTGGAGATGGTCTGTCTTTTCTCTCTAACAGCTTTTAATATTTTGTTCTTATGTTGGATTTCTGGGATGGTGATTATTATATGTCAAAGTGTAGTTTTATTTTGGTTTTGGCTATTTGGAGTTTTATATGCTTCACTAATCTGTATGTCAGTTTCCACTCTCATGTTTGGGAAATTTTCAGCTACTACTTCTGTAAATAGCCTCTTGATGTCATTTGTGTTGTCCCCTTCTTTTTCATTTATCCCTATTAATCTTATGTTGTTTTTCTTTGCATCATGTTGTAGCTGTTGAATTATTATTTCCTAATTCCTTGTTATTTTTACAAGATCTTTCCTTTCCTGTTAACTAGCTGCAATCCTATCTTTGAGATCTGAAATTCTATCTTCACTTTCGTTGAGGCAGTTTTGGCAACTTTCAATAGAATTTTTGATTTCCTGTATTTCTCTTTGAATCTTCTTCATGCATTCTGTTTGTTTCTTGTACTGTTCATTCAGGGATTCTATCTTTTAGTTTTGTTTCTCTAATTTTTTAAGTGTGTCTTTAGATGTGTTCAGTATTTCTTTTACTACTTTTATCATTTCTTCTTTTGCCTGGGAGATTATTTCTGATTTGAGTTCCCTCATAGCTTCTCAGAGTTGTTTCTTTATTTCAGTTGATATCATTTCAGGTATTTTAGGTGTATGACTATGTACATGGCTCCTAGGCTTTCTTGGGATGGGCTGGAGGTTTGACTTTGCCTTTTGGTATTTCATCTTTTCATTTTCCTATATTTCCGGGTTTTGAGTGATGTTCCAAAGTTTCCCCTGGGCATGTTGGAAATCACCTCCTGTGCCCTTAGCTCCTGAGACTCATGTGGCCTTGGATCCCCTTGCAGTGCAGGCCTGGCTCCCTGGTTGAAAGAAGGTTGTTGGATGTCATCCTCCTAAACCGTGAAACCTCTCAAGTCTAGTTCAGTGTCCTAGGGAGCTGGGCGGGAACCCAAACTCTGGAAGTGATGGTCCGAAACTCTCCCCAGGCCAACACTGGTGGGCTGGAACTCATCTCGCAGCATGGCCTGGCTTCCCTCACCATGCGGCACATCCTTGACTTTCATATTATACTTTTTACCATGCTTTCGGAAATATTTTTCCAATATTATGTAACTCTTAATATGATAATCACATTAACCTAAAGGTGTGTATTCTACAACAAATATCCTACCAGTAAATCATTCATTAGATATTTCTAGTATCAGTTTTTTGCTTGAGAGGAGTAAGCATGAAGAAATAGCACTACTTATAAGAAGTGGAGATGAAAGCTTCGACTCTTATGGAGTCCATCTTTCAGGATTATGTTGGATACTCATCCTTTAATTAAAATCTTAAAATGAAATGGCCAGAATGTATTTTTAATCATGATTCTTGTTTGATGCCCTGATTCCAAAAATGTGAAGGAAAAGGTTGGAATATCTTCCTGATAATATTTTGACTCTTCTCAAATAAACTAGCCATTCCACCATGAAAATAAAAAATAAGTGAGGTCTATTGTTACATTAGAGCATTCAAATAAAAGTCCTAAAATTCCAAGCGTTCTCTAAAAAAAAGTTATTGATGTTTTCTATTATTCTGGCATTTTTTAACCTTCTTTTGTTCAATTACTGAAAGAACTGCCTTAATTCTACCAACTAATATGTGCAAGGAACTACATGATAATAAGAATAGTAACCAACATTACTAGCCAGATTATTATGCATCAGAAACACTTCTATGTTTGGTATGTATATTTCACATCTTTTCACACATAAAATATTCAAGATATAGATAGCCTCAGTTCCTTATTTTATACATCAAATGATTGAATCTCAGCTTCATTGAATTTTCAAGGTCACATTCAGAGTAAACAGCAAACATAAATATAAATTAAAGAGATCTCATCTCATATCATGCTTATTAATTTTTGCTCTGTTCAAGTTTTATAAATATTTGGCCTGGAAAAAACAAAGCAAAATAACAAAAACATTGGAATAATGTAATTTTGTGCATGTATAATCTGTGGATGCATTTAATTGGGTGGATCAGTGTGGGAGTGTTTATGTGAAAGTTTATCAATGGCATACATAATCCACCCATGACTGGGAAATGTTGAGACAGAGAGACAGTGGGAATAGCTTTTAAATACTGATCAACAACTAAGGTTTTAAGAGAAATGAAGAAGCACCAGGAGGAATCTATCCATTTTCATGATGGCAGCAATGACTGTTGATATTGATGAAGGAGTTTATATTTGTAATAAATACCTTTTCTTGCTTTTTTCTTCAGACATTCAGTATATGAATCTTTCCCATAGAAGATAAGTAAACACAACACATTGTTTGATAATACTAACATCAGGATCACTTTCTATTCTGAAGTTGACACTGGGTCTCAGACAATGCCATTCTTCTTCTGTTCCACAGGTCAATAAGGAGCCTCTACATTCGCATCATCTGCCAGCTAAGCATCCTCAAGGCCATCAACCTCAGCCCCAGAAGCTAGTGTTTGGCAAAATTCAAACACAAACTCTTATGTCACAACCTGTGTTCCCTTCTTTTCCTCTGGGTATTATATACTTCCATTAACAGTCACCTTGTAATCTCTATTACTGCTACCGCTGCTACCCAGAATTTGTCCAGAGGTCATGTATGTCAATGCATCCCACTCTCTCCCCATGAGTTACATTGACTGGAAAATATATTCACAGTTTTTATCTTCAGGGAAACCCTTATGGAGCTCTTGTCCCTCTCAGGTGAATACACAGTGACTCTCTTTTATAGGCACAAGAAGCAGTCCCAGCATCTTCAGAGCACCAAACTTTCTTCAAAAGCATCCCCAGAACAAAGAGCCACTAAGATCATTGTGCTGCATGTGAGTTTCTTCATGATTATGTCCATTTCTGATGGCATTATTGCCTATTCAAGAACTATGCTTAATGATAATCCAAGTTTATTGTATCCAGTTGCTTATAGGCCATAGCTATGCCCCAGTCATTCCTGTGGTGTTTATCACTACTGAAAATGTGTCATTAATTTTTTTGAGTTTCATGTGGGAGCCAGTAAATATGTGATTATTAGTGATGGGCAATTTCCCTTAAAATTAGCCAATGCACTGGCCTCAGAATGGTCAATTGTGGCATAGCATGCCTAATCATAGATGATTAATCACACTGTTTGGTTTAAATGAACATATGAAGTTTTTCTTCTTGTGTTATTCCTATTTATTATGATACATATGGATGGCAAGTACATAAAAGAAAACTAAACCATATGCCTCTCTTATATTCATCAAGGGTTTTATATTTTTCACTGGACCCACAAAACAGATCTATGAGGTCAGTCTCATTTTTCATGGCCTATTAATCTATATGTGAAAACTTATTTCCTTTTTCAATCATTAAATTGTATTATTTATCTTTATTTTTCAAAACTACATATGTAAAAATTTATTAACAAACTTTATGACATGATCAAGAAAATACACATACACATGCACACACACACATACACAATTCATGCTAGGGAATAACTTCATATAAGGAATTAGTCCTTAGCACATGATTTACAATAGTCAAAGTTATAAACAACCCATAAATATATATAAGCAAAATATAACTTTTAAATACACTGTAATATTATTCAGCCTGAAATTTGAGAGGAAATTCTGGTATTTGATGCAATATAGCTAAGCTCTAAAGCTACTATATTGTAGTAAGTCATTCACTGAAAAGAATTTTTTTCAGAAAAGAATTTTGAAAGAATTTAGTTATAAGAAATAAACTTAAGAGCAGTCCATTAAGTGTGTAAAATAGATGACCATATTGTTAAGTTTACTTTAGATCATTGAACAGAATGGTTTGCACTGTCATTGTTTGAGTGTCCACATTTTATGCTTTGATTTTGTAACCTGAACAACTACTTCTAAGAGGACATCGTGTAACTTATGAAGCAGTAATTTCTTAAAGTTAATATTTTTCTTTGAAATTCTGTATTACTTCTACCCTTTTTTCTGTTTTGTCTTGTTTTTCTTTCTCTTTTCTTTAAATAAATAAATAAATAAATAAATAAATACAGTAATCCAACTAAGGTCCTCAATGTAAAGTACCATAACATCTTCAAATAATGACAATTTAACTTCTTTCTTACCTATCCTTATTCTTTTAATTTCTTTCTCTTGTCTCACTCTTATAGGTAGTGTCTACAGAACTATATTAAATAGGAGTGGTGAAAGTGAACATCTTAGCCTTCTAGATTTTACAGTGAAGGCTGGCAGTTTTTGACCATTTAGTATGATGTTGGCTGTGGGTTTGTCATAAGTGGTTTTATAGGACTCAGATAAGACTATCTTCTTGACTTTATGTAGGATTTTTTTATCATCAACGGCTACTGGACTTTGTCAAATGCTTTTCATGCACCTATTCATATGAGCATGTGGTTCTCATCCTTGCTGCTGATAATACTATGTATTATGTTTCTGGTTCTTGTATGTTGAACTGTCCTGGAAGAATCCTACTTGGTCATGATGTGTAGTTGTCTTGAAAATTTTCAGCATTGTTTCCCAGTATCTTATTGGTTTTTGCATCTGTATTCATTAAGAATATTGAACTTTAGATCTCTCTTTTGTTTGGATCTTTCTCCAATTTTGTAATGCTCACTTCCAGGAAGGAGTTTGGGGGCGTTGCCTCCTTTTTAATTTTGTTGAAGAGTTTGAAGTGGTGTTAGACCTCTAAATTTCTTATAAAATTCAGCAATAAATCATCATCATCCAGACTCTTCTTTGTTATTAGATGTTTAATTATATCTTCAATTTCATTCACTGGTATAGGGTTATTTATACTCTTTATGTGTGCTTGATTCAGTTTGGTAACTCATAAGTATCTCAGAATCTGTCCATTTTTTCTGTTTTACATCTTTTTAGAATACAGGTTTTCCAAGTAGATATTTATAATCTTCTGAATTTCTGCAGGATACATTGTGACATCAACATTTTTATTCCAATTTCATGAATTTGAATCTTTGCTTTCCTTTTTTTTTTTTTAAACAGGTTGGCTAAGGACTTGTCTTGATTACTTTTCTCTCATTGCTGAGACAAAATACCTGATATCCAAAATTAAGGAAAGAAAGGTGTACTTAGTTCTCAGTTTGAGGAAGTTTCAGTCCATAACCAACTGGCTCCAAGGCAGGGTAGCATGGCACAGGGGCAATACTTTAAGATGGCAGAAGACAGCAAAGCAACAAGAGTAAAAGGCGGGGAGGCAACAAGCCTGTACTGCTCCCTTATCTTGTATGCAGGCTACTACTCCATCAGGGAGGGTGTAGCAACCACAAAATCTCTATCCCCTCCTCTTGCACAGACTGAGAATGTTTACAAAGTAAGGACCCTGACTCCCTGTTGATTCATTTAGTTAAACTTCTGAACTTCTCAAGTTGACACAATGTATCAACCTTTACAAGGTTTGTCCATTTTATTTAATCTTTCAAAGAACCAACTCTTCATTTCATTGATTATTTGTATCATTTTCTTAGTGATTGCATTAATTTCTGCTTTGATCTTTCTAATTTCTTCCCTCATTTGAACACTGTGCTTGAAATGCTCTTCTTTTTCTAGAATATTGAGGTTCACCATTGGATTGTTTGAGTTTGCTCTGTTTTTCTGTTGTGTGAATTTACCACTATAAATTTTCCTGAAGGGTTTTTTTCTTACATCTCAGGAGTTCTGGTTTGATGTACTGGCATTGTCTTTTCATTATAGAAGCTGCCTAAGTTCCTCTTTAATTTCACCTGTTTCCCATTAGTTGTTTTGGAACATCTTATTTAATATGTAAGTTTTTATGCAGTATTTGTGATTTATTTTGCCATTGATTTCCAATTTAGTTGAATTATGGTCTGTTTATATGCATGGGATAATTTAAATTTCTTTGCATTTACTTAAGCATGTTCTATATGCTAGTATGTGGTATGTTTTACAGAATCTCCCATGTGAACCTAAGAAGAATGTATATTCTCATGTTGTGTGATGGAATACTCTCTAGACATCTACTTAATCTATTTGTTTTAAAATTTGGTTCAATTCTGACATATTTCTTTGGGGTTTTTTTTGTCTAATTAATCTATTTGTGACAGAAGAGTATTGAGGTTTCACCATTGATTTTTCATGTCCCTTAATATTTTTTTATATAGTTCAGTGCCCTAATATTTGGTGCACATATATTTATGATTGTGACATCTTCCTCTTCCTTAAGGATTATTCCCTTAATGAGATTACAGTGACTTTCCTTATGACTCTTGATTAGTCCTGGCTTGAAATCCAATTTGCCAAAAGAATTACTTCCTTGGTTGTTTCAAGGTTCCTATTGTATGGAGTATTGTTTTCCATCCTTGTTTCCATCCTATTGTTGAATCTTGTTTCTTCATCAATTCTGCCAGTCTGTTTCTTTTGATTGGTGAATTGAGTCCATTTACAAAGATGATTATAACTGATACATATTGACTTATCCTTGTCATGTTGTTTTCCTGTTGTTGGTTGTCTTTCTTTTTCTGGAATATTACCTATTTTATACCCTGCAGTAGATTTTTTTTATTGTGGCTAAATGGAGTTCTATATATCTCACTTATCTTTATGTCAAATTCTTTTTCCATGCTGGAGAAGTTTGCAGCAATTGCTTCCATGACAGGTTTTTATGTCATTTTCAGTATCCTCTGCTTTTTCATTTAATCTAATCAATCTTATGTTATTCTTCTTTGCATCATCTAGCAGCTGCTGGATGATTTTTCATGATCTCTTACTATTTTTTTTAAATCTTATTTTTCATGATTGCTAACTGCAATCTTATTTTCTATATCTCATATTCTGTCCTAATCTTGGTTCATTGTGCTGCACATAGTTTTAATAAAATTTTTAATCTCCTGAGTATCTGACTGAGTCTGTTTAATGGATTCCATTTCTATCCCATGATCAGGATTTATGATTTCCATTATTTTCCTAAATTCCTCTATTTTTATCTGTATCTAGATTCACTGTGTCATTCATTATGGTAATCACCTCTTTAATTACCTGAGAAATTATTTCTGATTTTATTTTTTTAAATTTATTTAAAGAGGAACAAAAGCATGTAAAGGGTAGAGGTAATACAAAATTGCAAAAAAAAAAAAGATAATAAGAAATCACTAGTTAATAAATTACATATTGTCCTCTTAGAAATAGTTGCTCAAGTTACAAAATTAAAGCATACAAAGTATATAGTCAAACAGTAAGAGTGTAAACAACTATGCATGCATGAATCTCTGCATGTATTTCTATACTTTCTGTATTAGAGGGAAAAACAAAACTTAGCAAGACAAAACAAAACAAATTCCTATAAAAACATCAAACCAAAAAGTTGTGTAAAACCACAGTACAAGGTGATCTACAATGATTACTGTGTTGTTTCTTATTATCTTCAATAGAATTGTCTATATCATCAGTCATAATTGAATATAGCAGTGCATAACAATATTAGTAAAAATAAAACATTGTAGACAGTATAAAACTTCAAAGGCAGGAAATAATCAAACCATAGTGGATATTCTAGTGGATCTTGTCATCTTAAGTGCAGTTGCCTATACTTTCAGACTTGATACTATCAATCCTAACAGTTTTGAATAAAATCTGCAATCCAACAAACCAGATTTGATTACGATCAGTCATGGTAAAACAGTGTAAGTTTTATAGAGGTTTAGATTAAGTTAATAGGAAATTAAGGATGATTACTATACTATATCCTGTTATTTTTGGGATTACTGTCTGTGCCCTCAAATCTAGAACAGGTAGAATGACTGGAATAGAATATAATCCATCTAAGCAGAGTGGTGTGAGTAATGTGGGTTTTAAATCCTGCTGGATGATTTTTCATGATCTCTTACTATTATTTTTCTCTGATGGCTTTTAATATTCTGTTTTTATATTGAATTTCTGGCATCTTGATTTTCATATGTCTGGGTGTAGATCTGTTTTAGTTGTAGGTGGCTGCAGCTCTGTATGCCTTACATAATCGAAAGTCATTTTCTTTTCCCAGGCTTGGGAAGTTTTCCTTAATTATTTCCATGAATAGCCTTTGTAATTCACCTGTACATATTACTGCTTCTTCATTCACATTTCTTATTCTTAAATTGTAGATTCTCTCGTCATCTTTTAGCCTTTGTATTGTTACTGTTTCCTTGTTACTTTTTTTTTGTTTAAATTTTTATTTAGAGAAAAAAAGCAAAACAGAAAAAAGGGTAGAAATAATACAGAATTTCAAAGAAAAAATAACAGTAAGAAATCCCTAGTTGATAAAGTACATATTGTTATCATTTTTTTTATACCAGGGATCAAACTCATGACCTCATGCTTGCCAGGCAGGCTCTTATGCCACTGAGCTAAATCCTCAGCCCCTATATATTGTTATCTTTTTTAAAAAATTTTTTATTTAAAGGGATAAAACAGAAAAAGGAGAGAAATATTACAGAATTTCAAAAAAACCCCAAAAACACTAAGAAATCACTAGCTGATAAATTACATATTGCTCTTTTAGAAATAGTTGTTCAAGTTACAAAATTAAAGCACACAAAATGGACACTCAAGCAGTGAGACTGCAAACAGATCTGTTCAACAATCAAACAAGAACTAAGAAATATGGGTAACAATCCTGTGCACATAAATATACATGCAGTTATATCTTTTATAGCACCTCCTATTATTTCTTTTTTATAATAGCAATTATACTTTTTTAAATAAAGAGAAAAAATCAGGAAAAAGGTAGAAATATTACAGAATTTCAAGAAAAGAAGATAAATAGTAAGAAATCACTAGTTGATACATTACATATTGTTGTTTTAGAAATAGTTATTCAAGTTATAGAATTAAAGCACACAAAGTGGACACTAAAGCAGTGAGAGTGCAAACAGATCTGTTCAACAATCCAACAAGAACCTAGAAATATAGTCATCAATCCCACACATCTAAACATACATGCAGGTATATCTTTTATAGCACTTCCTATTTCCTCTTTTTTACAATAGCAATTATACATTTTTAAAATTTTATTTAAAGAGAAGAAAAAAACAGAAAAAAAGGGTAGCAACAATACAGAATTCTAAAAGAAAGAAAGAAAAAGGAGAATGAGAAAAAGCCCCACTAAGAAATCAGTAATTTATAAATTATGTACTGTCATCCTGGATGTAGTTATTCAAGTTACAAAGTTAAAGGGTACATAGTAAATATTCAAACAGTCAGACTACAAACAGTTTTGCTCAAAGATCCAACAAAGATTCAGCAATATGGTCAATTATTTTACACACTCAAACATACATGCAGTTATATCCCTTAGAGCATTCTCTTTTTTACAATAGCAATTAAACATTTTGGTTTTATTACTCTTGTAGTTCTTATTTACTTTTTACACTAGAGACACAATATGATATTTATAAATATGATTCTTATTTATTTCACTAATGAGGATAGTCTCAAGTTGTCTCCATTTGCCTATGAAGGCCTCAAGGTCATCCTTTTTTATAGCTGAGTAATATTCCAT